>NW_004624839.1:4970736-5050159 GCF_000247695.1 Heterocephalus glaber
GGGTAGGGGTAGTGGGAGGGGCAGGGGAAAGGAAAGAAGGGAAAGGAAAAATGATGAGAAATGGAAAAAAAGGAAATAAAGGCTTTGTAAATAGGGAAGGGTGGAGGGTGTGAAGGGAGGGCTAGGAATGGGGGAAAAGATAAGAACCAAGATGCATTATGTAAAGGTACAATTCCCAATGAGAAGTGTAATTGTGTTGTATACCTACAATGTACTAGTAAAAGAATTTTAAAAAATATTTAAAATTCTATTCAACATAAGAAAAGTACTAAGTGCCCGTCCACTGTTTGGAGGGTAAGAAGGAACAAAACCGAGTGATCTATTTGACAAGCATCTAGAGCCACCACAACTAAAATGATTATGTAGTGCTGTAAGTACAACCATATTGAAAATGTTTATGTCTTCTGGGTGATGGGTATATTTATTTTCTCATGGCATGAAGGTCTCATAAGTACACATCTATGTCAAAACTTACAAACTGTACAATTAAATATGTGCAGTTTATTTTATGTTGTTTGTACCTCAATATAGCTGAGTTTAAAAAGTGGATACTTGTGGATCAGACCTACATAGAAATAAGACATGTGAAAATAACCATAATTGTATCCATAAATTTCTGAGTCAAAAAAGCATCAATGAACATAAGCTAGGTTTCTAATTTAGCATTTTTCAAAGTATATTCTGTTATACCAATTCCAAATGTTGTTGTCTCACACACACACACACACACACACACACGCACAGGTTCCACAGTCAAATCAAGTTTGAGAAACAAAGGTCACAACATTTCTTAATTATGGAACTTTCAGAGGCTTTCTCATATGCTAAGATCTTACAAGGTATATTGGGGAACACTGCTCTGAGACGTGCACTGGCCGGGACTTCAGAGATCAAAGAAGCTGGGGGGGGTCTCAAATATCAGCAGGGAGTATAAATGCAGCTCTAAGCTGATAAACCATCTCACCTCCTTTAGTAGCAACCTGGGACAGTGGGCACAACTCAGAGCCACAAGAAGAGTGACAGAGGGAAGTTAGTGAAGATCCACAGATCAAGACATCCTGCAGAAGACCCTCTCTGTGTTAGCATCCTAGGCTACCATAACAACCTTCACAAACTGAGTGGATTAGACCAGAGAAACTAGGTATCTCATAGATCTGGAGGCTGGAAGTCCAAGCAAGGTGCCATCAGGATTGGAAGCTTCTGAGAGCCGGGAAGGAAAGATCTCTTCCAAGTCTCTCTCCTTGGCTTGCAGATAGCTACTGTTTCCCTGTGCTTGTCTATCCAAATCTTTCCTTCTTGTAAGAATCCCAGTCACTGGATTAGGGCCTACCTAATGAACATGACTGCCTCTTGAAAAAACCATATCAACTAAAGCCATCTGCAGTGATCCCAGGACTTAGGACTTCAACACATGAATTGGCTGAGGGTGGGAAAGAAGGGGACATGATTTAACACAAACACCTTCCAATAGTGCTAAAATCACGAGACCATGTCAAGTTGACTGACTTACTCTCCCAAGGAAGCTGGAATCTTACAAGTTTTGTTATTTCTGAGCACCCCTTTGTGTTCTCTGATGCTCCAATTTATACTCTAAATTGGTAAGGTATTCTTGTTTTGTTATGTAAAACTAGACTATAAAAAGTTTCTCCTTCGATACTTATATATTGTTTTTTACTACAGATTCATTCATCAGCATATTTGTGTATATTAAGACAAAGGGTTGGATGGGATCACTCAGGTTGTAATAGGAGGTACTGGCAAACCATAGCCATGGCCACTGCTGATTTTGCATGACCCAGGAGTTAAGGGTGGTTTTTGCATTTTAAAATGGTTAAAAATAATAGTTTGGAGACATAACTATTTGAAATTCAAATATTAGCATCTATAAATAGCTTTACTGGAACGCAGCCACATGATTTGTTGACATGAAGCCCATGGCTGCTTTCTGCTACAGCAGCAGAGGTGAACAGCTTCCATGAATTCATGGTCCCCAGAAGTCCCCAGAAGTGTGCCAGGCCCTCAGGAAGTGAGGAGGGAGAGGCAGCTTAAGGACACACACCCCGGTGGCCTAGAGTCCTCAGATGCTGGGATAAAGGGGTACATCCAGCCAAGGAGCAGGGGAAGAGCCCAATGTCAGGTGAGATACAACCACAACATGGCATCCTGAAAGGAAAACATCCAGATGGCAGGGGAGGGAGGTAACTACAGTGGGGTCAATGCAAGGAGCACAGAGGACTGACCATGGAGCACACGGGGATCAAACCCAGGGTTTTACACATGTTAAACAGATGCTCTTCCAATGAGTTACTAATACCCTACATCTAGCATTAATCCCATTTTTCAAATAAGGAAGTGGCAGCTCAGAGATTAATCTGCAAAGATTATCTACTTTGGAGGAGGATCTAGGATTTGAAACCACATTTGACTAGCTCAAAAATCTTCTGTATTCTTGTATTCTCTCTTGTATTCTTCTGCAGTACCTCACAATGCCCCTAAAAAACTTCTCAAGTAATGTGGGTATGGCTGCTCCCTCTCAGACCTGCAAATCACTGACCAAGAGCAAAGGTACTGTCAGGGAAATGCACACAGGCCTGGGGTTCCATACAGACAACACAGAAGAAAACATGGAAGCCACCCAACTTGCAGAACATCATCCCTGGGTACACTCTTGTCAGTGGCAGACATCCATAAACACGGACTATGTGCTGCATGTCCCCATTGTCATATCTGATTGCTAAGGTAGGGCCATTCCATGTAGAAATAATAACAACCCCCTGCTTTCCCAGTCCCTGAGAAAATACACACCAGTTAGAAGGTGAAAGTATGCATTCTGCCCCCTTTCCATTTTATGGCATAGATCGCTACACTATGAAATCATCTAGACCATTTCTTAAGACTAACGGCTCAAGGCATTCAACCAATAACTAAAGTATGAGTCAGCATGAGGTCATGGTAAGTAATGGTAAACTACACCGAGATTCTTCTTTAAAAAGCTTAAGAGCTGCCTGTGCTCTCAGCAGACTTCTAATTTTCATGCAAATTGAATCACTGGTCTCATTTCTATTTTCTAAGGCTCATATGCATACATGTTTATGTATATGTGTGCACACAGATCCACAACTACTTAGTTCTTCAGTATGAAAACCCAAACAAATTTTTACAGTTACTATAATAAACACAACAATGACTGAGAGCTGTACTCTACAGTCCCTCACTAACGATTATGACAGAAGTCTATGCTGTCCTTTAATTTCACACCTAATTATTTTAAGCTGGGGCAACATCAGATTCATTCATATGCCAATCCATTGTAATGCCAATAAAAATATTTTATGAGTACATAGAACATCTATTGAACTGAATAAAGCAAACTAGACAGGGTAAAATGCATACCTTGGAACAAAAAACTTGAGGCTTTTTGTTGATGGCCACAGGCTTGAGAGGTAACCAATGCCAAGAGTCACTGAATTAAAAAGCTAACAAGAAAAAAATCTTCTATTAGTTAAATCATATAAAATTGCTACTTTTGTAGGTCAAAAATGATTGGAATGAAAAATTCCATGTGGTTCAACCTAATAGAACATAATAATACAACCTAAGATGGACAATTTGGACGTCTATCTAGTAGTATATCTAGTGAGTTCCACTTAACAAAGTATGCAGGTACAGAGGATATAATGACAAGGCATAAGCTAAGCTAACATGTTCCCACCAGCTTGAACTACCAGAGGTACAAGCATGACTGTCTCACCACGGGGTGGCTTATACCAACTGATGGGACTGTCCCAAGCCACCCAATGGGTCAGTCATGCATGTACAGCTCCATTATGAACGTGTCAATGTGAAAAAGTATGTTTTAAGATATCTGAGGATATCATTTTAATCAGAAATTATTTTCTAAATTATCTTTAGTAAGGTAAAATTTACATGTTACAAAATTCATAATTTAAGTTTAGAATTTAGTGAGTTTTGACAAAGGTATCCAGTCTTGTAACCTCCACCACAATCATGATATGGAATATTTCCATGACCCAAAGCAGTTCCCTTGTACCCCTTTGCAGTCAGTCAATCCCTTCCCAAGCTGCCAGCCCCTCATATTCTTTCTGTCACTACAGCAGTTCTGCCTTTTCAAGAATTCCATATGAATGAACTCATACAGTATTTATTCTTTTATGTCTGGCTTCTTTCACTTAGCATAATGCTTCGGAGATTCATCCATATTGTTTTATCAGATGTTCATTTCTTTTCAATGCTAAGTAGTATAGCACAATTTGTCTAACCGTTCACCATACAGATTGTTTCCAGTATTCAGCTATTACAGAGAAAGCTGTTAGGGAAGTTTGTATACATGTCTTTTTAAAACTCTTTAACCCTAACTCCCACTTAGTTGACCTCAGCAGAAACAAGCACTCACCTGAATTGTTTGTTACTGCATATTCACTTTCACGTTCTATAGCCACAACCCTCTGAACACTTGCTCTGTGGCCTGTACATTTCTCCAGACCATATCATCAAGGCGTTTCTAACCTCTGTTCTGATCATCTGATGCCTTCATCGTCAGCCTGCCTCTGACAACCTTTTTCCAAGTTTGCTGGTCCTAAAACTACTACAGCCTATTTCACTTGCAGTCTGGGCCTTATCCAACAAAGCTGTAATTACAGAAGAAGAAATGAGGAAAGCCATTTTCCATCCTAACACCAACAAAACTGCTAATGGCCAAGAGGACTATTCATTGAGCAACTCACTAAGCAACAAGAAGGCCCTGTCCCTCATTCCTCCTCCTCCTCCTCACCTTGTATCTACACATCAGTAGACACAATGTCTTCATATTAAAAATTACCAAGTAAACCTATTTTCAATGTTCTTTGGACCAAATTCATATCTTAAAATAGTCTTTTGTGGACCTAGATGTGTTTCAGGTAAGTCAAAATATGAAAGACTACACAAAAATGTTTTGGTGACATTGCTTTTTTAATTTTTTCTAAAATACTCACACATATTTACCATCTTACAGAACCACAATAGGCATAAAATTACCTACTCCCTTCCTTTAATTTGTGCCAGCTACCTACCAGAGAGTTTTGAAATTTATCATGCAATGGTTACATCCCAGGATTAAAACCCTTGAACTTGATGTCACTTGGCAATCACTTTACACTCATCTACAGGCTCTAGAGAAGACAGAGACAGAAAAAGAAAAAAAGGACAGGCACAAAGATAAATGAGAGGATAGACTGAGATAGGATGACATCAAATAGTTACATAAAATAGTGCTGAATCTTCTCATACAAAAGATTATTTGAATCTCTTTTAATTCTAAGTATGAATACCATACTACCTACTAAGAAGGATGTGTCACTTTGTCATTGCTGGGACTCAATACCCAACACCAACAAATTTAGGGAGGAGAGGTTTACTTTGAGTAACAGTTCTCAGTAGTTTCAATCCATAGTCCACTGGCTCAGGCAGAAGCTGCACGGTAAAAGGGTCCAGAAGCTGAGAGCTAGAGAGGGTCACTCACCCCAGTGACATTTTGTCCTACCAGACCTCACCTCCCAACATCGAAGTGAGCTACAGCACCCCCATGGTCCCATGGTCCAATCAGCTTCCAAAAGCCCTGACTCGGCGCATGAGGCTCTTGGGAGATATCTAGATATAAACCATAACAAAGGATACCCAGTTTCTGAACAAATCAATTAGGAGTTCATCTTAGTAAGTAAATAAAGTTTCACTCTCAGCATGAGAGGCCGAAAAACTATTTCCCAATAAAGGGGTAGCTCCACTTAGTTTAATAAAACTTGAAGGGCATTATGGCCCATCCCTGTAACCCCAACTACTTAAAGATCCTGACTCAAAATAAAAATGGCTGGGGATATAGCTCAGTGTCTACCCCAAAAATAAAACAGAAAAACAAACCAACACTTAACGCAGAAATTAGAAACTTCTGGATATAACAATTAAACATGGGTCCCACAAGGTACAGGAGATGGAGGAAGAGACTAGGAGTGACCCCGACTCAGATGGAATCAGACAGAGATGTCACCCAGGAAAGCCCTGGAGAAGCAGAGTCACACTGAAAAACAGCAGATGACACACAACATTAGTATCTCCCTAGAAAGCTTCTCTTAGTTTTAGAAGGTGGCTGTTAAGTACAATTTCGTATCGCTCAACTGTCAAATCTTCAGCTACTCAAGGTGAGCTGCCTATAACTTCTCTGTTGTTCATTATTATCAAAACTGAGTTGCCGCTGTTAAACCACTGAACTACCTAATCCAACTACTATTTGTTCCCAAATTTGATATTCAGAATCTTAGAGGAATTTGATTTCATAGAACAAAAAGATCAAAGGCTGTTATAAATAAAGCAGCTAGAGTTCTATTATTTTACTCAGAAAGATAGAAAAACTAAGGCAGGGATTATTCCTATTAGAGAACAGCTATCCTCCATCCCCTCTCCCCATCTCTTGCTCGGTCAGTTGGCCATGGGCACAGTGTAGCCAATTGCAAAAGCTCAGATCCCTGCTAACCTGAAAATGAGGCGATGACAGAGGCTTAACTCCTGGTTCCAATGGGGCTTGGTTAGGCAATTTTTGGAAAGTTTTACTTTCAGTTAAAGTAGCTTTATCATTCTTTTTCTCTAGCAGGAAGAACACAGAAAAAGAGAGGTAGGGAACCCAATAGAGCTGCTCTTCACCCTTAACCCATACCCACCTGAGTCCTGCCCATGACAGATACTCTGCCTGCCCCAAGTTCTCCCTCTACCTGAGCACCACTGTTTCAGCAGGCACTGAAATGGGAAGCTGGAAAAGGGATGGATGCCTATGTATAAGGATCAGTCTTAGGCATGGTAACAAAGGTGATACTGAGTGGCCTGAGTCTCTTCTCTCTCCCTGATAGCCTTACCTATTCCTACAAACACTGGCTGCCTCATTTATTATAACTTCAGAAATGGAAAACATTCATATTACTACTTGGATCTCTCCAAGTAAGCAATTACTTCAATGAATCCTAAAATAAAGTTGATAGGAATTCATGAATCCAAAAAGTACAGTTCCCTTGTATCATCAGCCTACTTTAAAGGATGGGAAAATAGAGATCTGACAGAAGACAATTTTTATCTCATCATTTCCAAATAACTATAAATTTAAAAAGTGACACTAGGAAAAAAGTGAGATGACAGTATGATCTATTTCTAGCTACAGTTCAGCCACACATGATATAGTTACAGTATTTCCTATATTACCAAGATACACTAGTATAATACAGAAGGAAAACTCCACAGGTCTTCAGATTGAAGGAAATAAGATGATAAAGCTGATAGATTGAGTTCTTCCAAGGAAGAATAGGAGAAATAAAGATAGTATAAGGCAGTCAAGGAAAATTGGAATTTTTAAGTTGTACTTTTAAAACTGCAGCTTCAGGACACAGTTCCCCAAGGTTACAATGCCTTCTTCACCCCAGGCCTGCTCTTCTCTCAGGCTCCTCCTAAATTCCTAAGAGGCTTAAAAGTACAGTAAGTCCATAAATTTGGCTTGTTTTTTCCCCCAACACTATAAACCTATACATTCCAAAGACTTTCATTTTCAAAGAAACAGTACTATTGAGTTCCAAATCTCCAAACTTCAAACAAATGTAAATGGTTTGCATTTTTGTTTTTTCAAAAGAAGAGAGACTTATTATTCCAGGCATGCAAAAGACCCAGAATCAAGCATTCTGGGAAGGAATTCTAGAGGTTCCCCACAGCTTTGCCCACTTGACTCTGGATTGTCCCCTCCTCCTGGATGCAGCCTCCACCTGTGGCCAGGTCTACGTTTTTCCCCTCAGTACCTGGAATCAGAACTATCAATAACGTAGAGAAGAAACTGCAGAGAAATTCCAGAAGGAATGATTCCGATGGCCACATCTTTCATCAATGTTTATCATCTTTGGAACTTCTGGAATGAGGCTTATAGCGGCTTTGAAAAATGCATCATCTGATAGGATCAAATGTGCTCCAGGTACCCTCACACTGCAAGATAAGACTGAGTGACAGGGATAAAACATGCAGCAGGGTGAGGGGCTCATGAGAGTCCTGATGCCTGCACACAACAGGGGCCCGCACTGGGACAGAAGCCATGGTTACAGAGTGTGTGTCTGCAGCTGGGTGGGAATTTTCTCCTCCTCTTGACATAGGGCATATGATATATGGACCTCCAAATAATATAAGGGAAATACGATAACTCCCAACTTGCTAGATCTCCAATATGCCAAGCTCACGTTCTCTAAAATAGAAGAATGAATTCTAGGAACAACGGAGATTAACAATAGGAAGAATTTACTGAGAGAAGATAGCTTCTGTCTAAGAGAGACAGAAATTGGGCCCAGAAAGTGGGTTGTCCCACAAATGGTTTGCATTTTAACCAAGCTGATAAAGTCAGTTTTTGCTTTAGCTGACTGATGAGACTGATGAGACTGATTCAACCATATGGAAACAGAGATGAGGTACTGTAAATAATAAATAACTCAGAAAATAAGCATTCCAGATCACATGTCTTGAAGCTACTCTAAGACCAGATAAACACCCCAAACCCCAGCTCATACATCATGTCTCACTGTGTACTTCTGGGTGTGTACTTCTTTGACTCTGCCTAATAAATCTGCCTATGCCTCAAACTAGCAAGTCTGCAATCCATTCCATGGGGAGGTGGGTTTAGGTTCCCATTTCCTGTTTGGGGGACAGCCTAGGCCCCATCCAGTGACACTTCAAGTGCGTGCTAGCAGAAAAGGCAATTAAACAGGCAACTGTTACATTAAAATCACAATGGTTGTTAGTACAAGTAGACCTACTAAATTTTTCACCATCTCAATTTTCTGGTACAGTTTTATAGCACAAGTTAAAAATACAATGTCATACTCTTGAAAGTATGCTTTTAATTGTTCTTAAAATAGCAAAATTTCTACAATTGTCATTCCTACAATAACCTAAAAATAGAAGGTTCTATGTATCTACCACCTTACAGGTTTCACAAAAGAAAACTATTTTTAAAAATGAATGTTTCTACTCTTTTATTATCAAATTAACCCCAGGATTTTAAAGTAGTGCAAGGTATTATTACATGAGAATGACCTACTAGTAATTAAAAAATTATTAATTACTCCACATTTTTAATAATAGGTTAAAAGCCAGGGATGCAATGTTTTCTCTAGAAGAAAAAAATGATCATTTGTTTAATGCTGTCCTTTATTCCCAGCATGCCTTTCCCACTACTAATAAATGAGATGCTAGAAGCATTCTGTCTCTTCTGAAATCTACTGGCACTCTGTCTAGACTTCCTTCTTAGAACATATTATGTAGCTGTGCACAGCCTGAACTCCCCTCTAGACCAAGCTGACTGAGCACAGGCCCTGAGGGTGATACCTGCTGAATCTCCCCCATGTGCATACCTTGCTAGAATGCCTCAGTAAATTCCTGCTGAATGAAAATGGGATTAAAGGAATCGGTATCCTGACAAAAAGCATCTACTTACGAGTAAACTCTAGATGCTATCTCATTTCCCTATATTGCAGGAGCACTGTGTTGCATCTTTTAGTTAACAATATAAATTAAGTTAAATGATTATTTTTTGCAAAGATTTTTTTAAAATCTAGTATGAACTAAAGCCATACTCAGCCCCTAAGAAGGAAAGCCCCAACATGTATAAACCAACTGTAAATTTATTAATAACGTCACTATTGAAAATACAAACAGAGCTGGCCAATAGGCTTCAGGCTCATCTCAATCTGGAGTCACCCTCAGCTTCTTGGACCTTTGATTCGGACCATCTTATGGAAGATGAGGCAGCTCGCCAACACACAATGAAATATAGGGGTAGGGCCCTTTCTGAGTAATAACTGATGATCATGTTGTAATTCCCATGTTGGGCAGCTCCTCCCTCAGAAAGTGGGCAGTAGCTTTTCCTATACAAAGAGGTTATGAATGGTAAGAATAAACAGTATTACAAATGGCTACCACCTATTTCAGGCATAAAATCTTTTTCAATACTGGGGATTGAACCCAGAGTCTCTTGCATGCTAGGCAAGCCCTGGACCACTGAGCTATTTCTCCACATCCCCATCTCTTCTTTTATTTTTATTTTGAGACAGAGTCTTCCTAAGTTGTCCAGGCTGGCCTCATTGTACTCTTCCACCTCAGCCTGCCATCTAGCTGGGATCACAGGTGTGCACCATTACAGGTGGCTGGCTCATGTATGAAATTTAAACAGTACCTTGGATGTCTTACTCAGATTACTTTGCTAAGGATGGGGAAAACGGGAAGAAAAGAGAAACACACTAATTCTCTGCTGCATTTTATACTTTTTTAAGCCTCTCTAATTTCATCAAGAGGAGAAAAGATCATAGAAATGTTTCTGAACATTTATTCCAACTTATTTTATTATTACTGGGTCAGAAAGTAGTTAAGATATAGCCTGGTTTTACAGAGTGTAAAGATTTTTATAAAGATCCACTGACTTGAAGAATTGAAAGAAGGCCCAGAGAGCTGGAAGAAAAGGCCAAGAGAGATGGGCCTGGAAATGCCATGAAGAGATGCACCTGTGCTTTACCTTCAGCCTAATCTGCAGCTGTGAACACTAGCAAGGACTCTCTTCCCACCCTCAAACTTGACAATGAAAACACAAAGCACAAACAAAAGCAACACACAAAACAGGACAGCAAACCCAACCATCCTGAACCAAACAGATCTCTTTAATGCACTGGCTCTGACCTCTTCTCTTACAAGCACCACCCCTGAAAATAAGCTACAACAAAAGAAGATTCATTATGGACAGCATTAAAGGACTCCAGGGCTCGCCACATCCATAATTCATGATGCAAGGCAAGCTGCTATCAGCATCATTTATTCTTTCAGTATTTTAAAGTGGAGAAAGCTTACGGGATACTATTTATAAAGTCTCTTCTTTCTACATGTCCCTTCCAAATTTAAGAAATGGGGAACTTTATTCTTCTGCAAATGCACTGTTTACAAATATAAGACTATAAATCATCTGGAATTCACTTGGTACCCATCCTAGGAGGGTGGCTAAACAATCTCAATAAACCAATTAAGTCAGCAAGCAACATGCATCAATCTTGTTGAGATTAATCTTACAAAATCACTTCTGCTTTCTGTTTTTAAAATAAATGCCCTAGTTTTCTTCCTATAGCCACTGAAATTGGTCCTGAACCATACGCTTGAATCAGTCTTGTTCCAGTGGGACTGATGAGGAAACCGAAGTGTGCAGAGGTCTTCTGGTATGCCCAAGATCTCAGATCCAAGACAGAGGCTTGGGTCTCAGCCTGGGGACTTTTATCATTTATTACTGTGTGGATGACCTCAAGTGGTCTCCCCGCTCCATTCTTACTCCATTCAAATCCACCTTCAATGCTGCTGCCCTGAGAGTTCCTACAAAAGGTAAATATCATAGTTCCTCATTTGGTTTCAGTATCTCCCACATACTTTGGGGGAAAAAAAAATCATTAGACATTATTTTAGCTTTATATGGAGCAGCCAAGAGTTCTCTTTTTGGGAAAAGAAATTTCTAGTTAATCAGATAGATAGGTTAAATATTATTTACACAGGATATGCACTGGTAAGTCAATAGCTGGGCTCCCAGTAATTTGTATGACCTTCATGATCTCCACCCCACTCAGTGGCCCTGGGGCCTTACAGAAAGTTACCTCTTCTGGTGACTTTTCCCAGCCATCCTGCCCACTCAGCTGGCCCTTCAATGCCCTCCTCAGGCCTCTCCTGCCGCTGAACATCTTTGCCCTTGGAATTTATGACACAGCCTTATGGCTGTGTGCAACTATCTCTGCTTCCCTGGACTACAGGGCCTGTGTCCTTCAATCCCTCCTGCCCTGTGCCCAGTCAGTGCAGGCCCCCAGTTCATGTTCACAGTCCAATCCTCTGGAGTTAGCAACAACCACCTTTTATTTCACACGCATCAGTCCATTTTTTTCAAATAATCACCCCCTTTTGATAGGTGCGAGCTGGTGTTTTCCTGAGAAGCAGTATAGGGTAGTGGCAGAGACAGTAGTTTCTCGAGGACAACTTGGGCTCAGCTATATACTGTGTGACCCTGGCCAAGTGATGCAGCCCTCCTGTGCCTCAGCATTCCTCATCTGTGAACTGGGATGATGGTTATCAGACCTGATACAATTGAGAACTTTCTATAGTATATGGTAAAAATTAATCTGGGCCTTGCTGTTCATTAAATTCATTGGTTTCTCACAACATCTCAGGAGGTGGTGATAGCAAATACAAATGCTTAGGAACTGTTAGGATTATTTCTCTTCATTTACAGATGAAGAAACTGAGGCTCAGGAAGGCTAAGTGGCTTCCCAGAGGTCCCAGGCTTCTTACTCTCTAATCTACTGACTTCATCCAAAGGCAAGGGATGTAAGGCCTCTATCCTGGATGCTGGTTTAGCATAAAGCAAGAAAGCTGCATGGCAAGTCGCTTCCCTGGCTGTAGTCCGAGACACCTGTTCTATGTCACCCTCCATAGAAATCTATACAGACTCCTTTCGAAGATCAGCTCCTTTACAGAAATCCACTCATACCTACAGTAACACACACCCAGATTCCAAGCATTGTGAAATGCTGTGTAACACATGCTCCGGAGTCCTTAGGAGGCAGGAGAGCATGTGTTTCTGCATGGATGTGAACAAAGCCACTGACACACCACCAGATTCTTCAAAAGCAAATACTTGTCTCAACCAAAGAATCAGGATTCTTTCCTAACAAAGAACAATGGATACCATTTCAATTCCTCATTCTCCCTCCTGGTTTACAGTTATTATCTCAATGGAGATTCCCCACGAATAAATGTGTCTGGAATCACAAATGGCACCATGAATCAGAAGCTTTATGGACTGTACAGCAGAGGCTGCATGAGCATTCTGACCTTGGAGCTTCCTTCATGCGGGACACCTGGGGCCGGTGTGTGTGCGGCAGTGTATCTGTTCCTGGAAACACACGTCTGCTTTTTTTTGGCTAAGCTAGAGAATTTTAACAGCCCTAGTGAACAAGACACAATCATCCCTGCTGTTTGCTACACTCTGAATGCAGACCAGGCTCGGATGGAGGACAACGGTGCTGAGAAGTGGCTGAGGAGGCTCTGGGCTCAGGCAAGCTGGGCCCAGCAAACCCTGGGGCAAATTCCTGAAATGACCAAACAGAAAGCCAGTGGACTTTCCTTTTTCCTACACTAAGAAAAAAAAAAAGACGGAAACAATGTAGTAACCAGGGAAAAGCAGAGACCATGCACGTGTGTATTTTTTTCATAGGGAGGGGAAAAGGCAGACATAGATGTAGAGGCCTCATAAAAGAAAATATTCAAAAGAACACCTGCTCCATCCAAGAGAGGCAGCAAATATCTTGTAAAAGTGAGAGGGGACAACCAGGGTCCAAACACACATGAGCCATCTGGAGCCAAGTGGTGCTAGTGACAGGGACAGATGCACCCCATGGGGTTTTGCATCCCATTTTTTATCACTGTGAAATAGGCACAAAACAGCCTGGCACTCAGCAAACCAGTGAGCCCTTTTTGGCATCACAATGTTCTAGAAAATTCATATTTCTATTTTTAGTTCCTCGCGTGAATAACACCTCCGCTATGGCATGAATCAAGAGAATCCCAGCAAATATGTTTTTTAATAACATGTTGGGAGAAAAAATGACTTGCCCCTTTCCTTCATTCTGTCTGCATTGATTGGGGCACTTAGGATGAGATGAAGGATTTCAAAGACTGCACAGCTCAATGAGCCCTGTGAAAACTCTCAGACTCTAAGATGCTGACTAGTGACTCTGTTAGCTTCAAATAATATATGCCTGTATCTTTTAAACACAAAAGCAACAATGTCATTGTTTACTGTTTTTCTATGTCAAACATATTTTAGGATGCTGGGTTAGGCTCATTCTTTATTCATTATAAACACAGAAAAACTTAAATTTTAAACTCCCTCTTGATATGAGAAGAAAAGAGCCAAGGGATATGTCTTGTGCACAGCACACGCACCTTACTCTAAAATATACAATGGTGTAGAATTCTAGAGGCGAGGCATGGGACAAAATGAAACTGCCACTTTGGCCTCTACAGATTTTTGTTAGACTGGAACAGCAGGGTAGAAAGACAAAAGCAGTGTTTCGAGTCAGTGAAACTTGGTTCAGCACCAATTATTTTTCATTGATTTTTTACATGGACAAAGCATTAATTTTGCTGCCACAGTCCCATTTTGATCAGTGGTGTATTTATTTATAAGCTTTCTTAGGGTTTGTAATTATTGCTGTCTAAACACTGCATCACATGATAATGGATGAACTAAGCTATGAAATGCATGCTGTAAACAAGGATATTCCACTATGTATCACAAAGGCCAATTTAAAATATTACCCTGTTTAAAAATCATGTTAAGCTTCTATAATTCTTAAGGCTCTTTTTATGTCATATCATTCTGATTCTCAGGTTTGTCTTTTTCTAATTGCATCTTAAAAGAGTGTTCTAAGCACAACAAGGGACTACTAAGCTTGAAAGAAATAAAGTTGAGTATTTCTTAAACCTCTGGAAGACAGGAAACTTACTCAGTTTATCATCTATAGAACATCTTGGAAAGGCTCAACGGGCTGCCAGTACCAATCTGACTAAACTGAATAGCCATTGGCAGAATATTATGAGAAATATAATATTACATACAAAATATATATGCAGCATGTTTATAACTGCTTATACAGTAGCATCTCTACACACATCATACATTTGTATGTTTGTGTGTATATGTATATATATTTTATATTTTTTCAAGTCTTTCTTTTTGATACAGAGTCTGTGTCACCCAGGCTGCCAGTGAACTTACAATACAGCACTCCCACCTCAGCCTCCAAGTGAAAACAATGAGTATAACATGATCATTTTCAGATTAAAATGTATGTAAACATGTCTTATTTTCCCTGAAAATCAAAAGAAATATTTTACAAAGGAGGAAAAAAGCTCAGGAAGGAATGATAAGAAAGGGGCTTTTGCTACTTAATTTACTATCCACGTACAGATTTTTTTTTTTTTTTTTTTTTTGGTACCGGGGATCGAACTCAGGTCCTTGTGCTTGTGCAGCAGGCAGTGAAACCACTGAGATAAATCCCCATCCCAGGTTTTTTTTTTTTAATGTGAGTTGAAGTCATATGGGTGGAGGATAATGGTGTTATTTCTTCAGTTACCATGCTACATTTAGAAAAACAATAATGCTATGTTTTTTAACCTCTACAAGAAATCACAAATGGAGCTATTAATTGTATCAAGTGAAATTTAAAACTTCAAAAGACAGAAAAAATTTTAATCAATCAAAGAGAAGCTATACAAGGTATTGAGTTTGATCCTGGTATCAGAAGAAAAAAAAAAAGCTAGAAAACATGCCTAAATACAATATGGCAGACTAAAGCTTATTATCTTTAATACATGAAAAATTATTATAAACTGATAAAACATACAATAATGATTTTAAAAACCACTAAGATGATGCCCAGAGGCACTATCAGAGAACTCAGGAAAGCAGTAACACACTGATGCAACATACATACAACAAAACAATCGCATTCTCTAATCTGGATTCTGAACCACCAGCAAGATGCTGTGTTGGGTGAACTGTTAGTGTAGAGGTTGCACTGTGAAAGAGACCCTGCATCTGAAGCCATCAGGAATATGAACTGTGCTCCCCCTCCCAGTGCCACTCCCAGGGAAAGCAGCGGAAATGCATACTAAGACACAAAGGCATTCTTTCCCTCTCAGGCAATGACTCCACTTCAGATTTCTGCCCAAAGAAAGAACTTTTGCAAAGAAATACAATCCTCACAAAATAACCTCAACTGGAAACAGCTGAAGTGTCCACATGGTTAAACCAAGGTAACATAAGGTTAAGTAAACAAAGGTAAAATCACCTGGATAAGTCACCATGCAAACATTTATAATTACTAGGTAGGTACTAACCCTGGGAAACTATATTCACAATAGCTCAGAAATAGGAAATATTTCATTGTATAAAAAAGGAACTTATTTATACAATAAGATCATAAGTACATATTTTTAAGACCTAAGCTTAAGGGGGAAAAGACCTAAAAGAAATACATCAAAACATGTAGTGATTACGTTATGCATCATCACTTCTCAGCCTTCTGGCTAAGATCAAGTGTAGTATGTTACACATCGGCTAAGAGCAATTCTTTTTCCTCCATCTTCCAAATCTGTGTATGTTTTAATTGGGGGAAGAAAGCATTTTCAAAAGAGCATAATGTGTTTACAAATAGGGATCACTCTGTGTTCTACCCTTGCTATTAAAAAAGAAAAGTTGTATCTACAAGCTTTTTAGATCATGGCAGTCACAATAGCAGCTAATATCTATTGAATTCTTGGCACATGCTGACATCATTCTAAGAATTCCATCTGTATTATCTCAATCCTCAGGAACATCCGCTAGACAAAAAGTATCAGGACTCTAAAGTCACGCAGAGGACAAGTGGTGGAACTGGGATTAGAACCCAGCAGTCTACCCATGGAGCCTTTGCCACTAAGCACATATGAGAATGCTTCAATCTTAAAAAACAACAATGTCCAATATTCAAGTCCAAAGAAAATATAGATAAAATATAAAATACATTTTTAAAGTATCCTACACTTCTTAGCATTTCAATTAAAATGTATTTGAATATATCTTGATAAAGTGAAAGGTGAGGGAAGACAAACTCAAATGGTGACAGGATGAAAGATATAAGAAACCACTGTCATAGTGTGGTAATTCATGGCCAAACAAATAAAATGCATCAAATATGGTACTCTAGTAGTGCAAAGTTAATAAAGCAGTGTTTTTGGTTAGTCTGTAGTATATAAAAGAAAGCATTAAAACAGTGAGAGGTAAATTGTCTAGAGTAAAATGTTAATTGTGTTAGGCTTAAATTCACCTTTATTGCAGGGTCTGTTATGGTAAGATTTACAGCAAGGAAAGTCAATGTTCTCAGATCCATTCCTAGGGTTACAGAGGCATTTGGCTATCTGGCTGTCAGAAGAACCAATGTTCCTTTTCGACCAATACTTGAGACACAGAGGAAGTGACCAGGGGAACGCTTAGCCATGGATCCACAGACCAGATGTCCCCCCAGCCCAATAATAACAGGACTTGAGCTCAGTAAATCATGTGAAACTACCCTCCCATGGTCCCAGCAGTAACTCTCTTCCTCAGCCTCCACAGAGCCCTGCTGGATGGCCAAGGAACATGCTGGGCCAGTGGTGGCGAACCTACCTCAAATGTGTCACAGCGGGCTTTTTATATGATTAAAAGTTCTAAAAGGTTTGCCATCATTGTAGGCCACTATTTCCCAAACTCTGGCTTGTGGGCCAGCAGGGGTCAATGCCAAACTTCACCTGTTCAGCAATGTGATTTAAATGAAACACCCTTTACCACACTGCAACTTCTAAGTGCTTTTGTGCATAGACACACCCAGGCCCACCCAGCTCTCTGTGTTTCCCTTGCCTGTTTAAATGTCATTCTAATTGGAAACACCCTCCATCCTTGGAAATCATCCCTGTGACATCTAGCTGCAGGATGGCCCTGCAGTAACCTCCCTGAGCCACAATCCCACTGGCCTCATGTGGGCAACTCCCTGTAAGCCATGCTGTAAGTAATGGGGAGGGAGGGTGTGAAAGGACAGCAGGGAGGCTGTGTCCACCCTAACAGAGGCAGGACAGAGGCAGGGGCAGAAAGCCAGGCAGAAATCCCAGAGCACTCTCACTCTAGGGGACTCAATGTCTAGACCTCTACTTCTGCGTCTGCCAATAAAGACAGTCATAAAACCTATACCTTAGGGTTGCTGGAGGACTGAATGAGATTCCAGAGGAAAAAATCCCACGTTATCACTCACTCTCACAGTTTTCTCCAAACCCATACCCTTAGAAAGACTGATGTGATGATAAATGTAATCAATAACCTTTATGGCATGAAATATAAGAATCATATTAAGACAATAATAAAACTGATAAGTGAAACGATAGTACCTAAGATAAAATATTTTTCTGATTTTATATTTTCTCTTTCTATTACTTTTTATTTTTCAGTAATAGAGACTGAACTTTCTCACTGAGCTACATCCCACCTTTTTGTTTCATTTGCTGGGGTGTTGAGACAGGGTCTTGTTAAGTCCCTAAACTGCCCAGGCTGGCCTCAAACTTGTGATTTTCCTGCTTCAGCCTCCCAGTGTGCTGGGACATTAAACTCTTGGGGGAGGGAAGAGAGGGGGAAGAAAAGGAGGGATGAAGGCTTGTGCTACTAACCCAAAACTGACTACTATTTTAAAACAGTACTAAAACATTGTTAATAGTGTACGATGCTTCATTTTGGGACTAGGGAGGATCTAAGAGGATTAACCCTTTAATTCTCTCAACATTTAACAGGCCAATAATAGGAAAGCACCTCAACAAATATCCCTCACCAAAGAAATCTATAAGTAGTCATCATCTTTTTATGACAGCATCTGATTTAATATACATTGTCTTTGGAGTCCCTATTCAGTCTCTGACGTCTGAAATGACCGATGTCTTCAATCCCTTCCAAAATGGGGGCAAATCCATAACTGACTGAGAAAGCTCAAGATTCCTGAAGAACAGACATTTCTTTCCCCCAGAAAGGATGATTAGTTTGGGAAGTTTTTGGAAAGCCTCAGATACAACACAATTTGTCTTTCCAGCATCCTCTTAAGATCTGCTTGAGATTTCTTGCAAACAAATGATCTAGGCTGCAAATCAACTCAAAGGATGACTTGGGCATCACTTCCCACCTACTTATCTCTATCAAGCAAATCCAAAGCTGTAGCCAGTTTTTCTCACAATGATCATTTTTTTTCTTATAAAAAAAATCAAAAGGCAGATTTCTCTCTCTCTCCAGTAATTTCTCAAATACACAAGTATTTTCTCCCTATGTGGTCAGATTCCGTATATTGAAGAATCAACAATTACATTAATCAAGCTCCCACCCTAGCTCCCCACTGCCAAGGTTATGTATTTTATTTCATTCTCCTAAAACTCCCAATTCAGTGCAAACTTGTGCATATGGCAGGTATGCAACAGGGACAGATGACAGAGTGACACTAATATGGTACATCTACCTGTTTCATATGGTAACATCCTAATTTTGTACCACTGTCACTCAGTCTCCTTGCCCTCCTCCAATCCACCCATGGCCTTGCCAAACTTCCCAGGAGCTCCACTCAAAATTTATGGAAAAAAAGCTCTGTGCAGAACACAGCTACTATTTGTGTCATTTGTGCTTCTCTCCCAAGCACCCTCTGCAGCATGCCATGGTGTCACCAGCACCCCAATCGCATCCACCACTCCCCAGACCCGAGGGCTGAGTCTCCTACCTTTTGTCCTTTCAACAGTAAGAAGATGCCTACTACCACCAGGGTAAAAGGTGGCCTATCAAGGTCAGCCTAGAAATCACTCTTTTTCTTAAGCCCGACCTTGGGAGCAAAGTTGTCAACGAGAGGCTGGCTGTGACAGAATTCCCAGTCAATCTGCCCCAGGAAGGAAGCCACTCACCAGCCTGGACAAGCACTTGACTTAGAGGTGATGGTTGTGCAACACTGTGAATGTGGGACAAGCCACGAAATTGCTCACTTTTTCTTTTTCAGTACAAGCGATTGAACCCGGGGCACCTTACTACTGAGCTATATCCCTAGCCCTTGTTTTTATTTTATTTTGAAACAGGGTCACACCACATGGCCCAAGCTATCCTTGAATTTGTGATCCTCTTGCCTTAGCCTCCTGAGTAGCTGGGATCACAAGCATGCACTACCACTCACAGCCTGGGATTATTCACTTCAAAATGGTAGTTTCATGTTATATGAATTTCCTCTCAAGATGTTAAGGGAGAGAGGCAGGAAGGAGGAGGAAGAAGAACAGCAGCAGCAGCAGCAGTGCCTGACTCATAAAGCCGAACACCACACACCAAACAGTAGCCTCCAAGTACAGTTTGGACATCACTCCAGCTTCTTGCCATTCTTCCAAGTAATCATCTGCACAGAACCAAACATAAAGGAAACAGCTAGAACAGCCTGGGCACCCAGGGCTGTGGGTCGAGGGCAGGTCCTTTCCAGAGGCGGTGCACCCACCTCCAGGCTCGAAATGCCCCTGCATATCCACCACCAAGCACCTAGCACCTGTCCCCTCACCCTGCACGTTCCTTCCCCTGCCATCGCATCCTGTAAATTTACAGCTAAGGATAAAAAAGGATGTGGCTTACAGTTTTTCACTAATTCACTCTGTAAGAAGCCAAGTCCTAGTATTTTCAGCTGAGAGATTATGTTGAGGAAGGAAAAATGAAAAAATGTTTTGAAGCAGTTAGTGCCAAAAATAAAAATAACTCAAAAGTTTTCCTTCTCCATCTCCACAAATAAGTCAGCCCAGCTGGCAGCAGTGTCTGGGAATTGTTAACCATGCTGCCGCAGCAGTATACAATACCCATGGAACTGGAGCCGCGTTACAGCCAGCGACTCTTCCACACAATCTTCCATGTACTGGAAGCAGCAATCTTAACCCAGGACAGAGCTTCTGGAAAGCAGCATCACCTGGAGGAAGATGAAGGCACTGGAACAAGCCCACCAAAAGTTCCTGCCTTCCAGTACCCATTCCGTCTCTACCAGTCACATCCTCGCACTCCTCCTCATCTCTCCCTTCCCTCTCAGAGAGGCTGGTGTTGAGGAAGGTGTTAGAACTTGGTTAGAAAGGAAGAGCAGCAGCTTTGGGAAGAAGTGGGTGCTCACAGCCTCAAGGAGAGGAACCTGAGGTCAGGTGGCAGGTGGCTTTTGGCAGCCAGTTCTTATGCTCAACCTACCTTGGGATCCTGCAATGCTGCCCCTTGCCTCTTTCTGCAATACATTATGCACCCTGAAAAAGCATGTGGGAAAACCATACACACTTTCCTTAAAATACAGACTTAAGATAAGTGACATCATAAAAACAACAACAACAAAAAAAATCACTTGCTGGAATCACTGAAGAAACACTAGAACTTCTTGAGTTCTTTCACAGCAACCAATTTAAACAGAGGTGCCCCTGCCAGCACTGTTCCAGGCACTGCCCAAAGGGTACTGTGCCACTAGGTGACACAGAACTAAGAGGGTGGGTAACTACAGGATGATACAGCTGTGCTTACACACAAGAGGGTCTTCAGGGTGCTCGTGATCAGTAACAACTCAGGGTCACAGGTACTCTGGTTGTCAGGATGCCTGTCAATCACTCCAGGTGGTGACAGGGCCAGCTTTCTTAATGCCACAGCAGCACTGGAGAATGAACCAGGCTCTACTAGTAGGGTGCCTAATCCCTCCTCACTGAGGTGAGGGTCTTCAGTCCCACAGGAAAGTAAACTGATGGCCACTGAGAGCCTGGCTTTGCAATCAGAAAAGCAGAACCAGGTGACCTGAGACTGGGCTGGGCCTGCCCCACACAGACCCTACTTGGTGTATTCACTGTAGAGATTGGACTGTAGAGCAGCTCTCCAGCCCTGGGCACAGGAGCACCACTGCTGCAAGAGATAAGAGAACAAAGACTAGGCAACCACATACCCCTCATCTTGGTAAGACAACAAGCACCCAAAAGAATGGATGGTCAGGTCCTTAACCAACACAGGCTCCAGGGGAGAAGAAAACTACAGAAGGTGGATGGAGAAGGTAACCAGGAACATCCATCCCAACGCCAGCCTTTCCCCATGTACCCCCTCCTGTGAAATGCAGAAAGCCTCTCACTTTTCCCCAGACACTGAGG
This sequence comes from Heterocephalus glaber, assembly GCF_000247695.1. Next base: position 4,992,550 of record NW_004624839.1, read on the forward strand.
AAGAACTGCCTTCTAAACCATTCCCTCTCCCGGTCCCCAAAGAGCCCTGTGAAGCACGCCTTATAAACTGTCCAGGTGTTAAGATGAAGTAAACGAGTAAGAACTGAAATAGGCCAGGTTTACTGGGGAGTAAAAGGTGCAGGCAGCGACTGTGATATAATATGTCCATTAACAACAAATAAATACACTTTAGGAAATTCTAAACCACCTGTGCAGGTAAGGACTTGAGATTCTAGTCTACATTTAAAGAAACACCTAATACTATACCTAAAATAATGGAAACACTCCCAAGACCTTTCCAATCTTTAAACTGCACTTCACACACTATGTTTTTCTTCCACAGTGTGATTAAGGTTTTTTTATTTTATGTGAAACAAAGCCCCAGGGAGTTCAAAAAGTCCTGTTCTCAAAAATAAAAGCCAAGGGGAATCAATATTCATAAAGCTAAACAAAAAAGATACTGTGAAATTAAAAGCAGTGACTAATTCAATCCAAACAACTAGGTCATGCTCAAATTCCAGTAATTCTAAAACAGATATACTAAGGCAAGAATTCTGCTTTGCTTCAGTAGTCAAAATGAAGGACCCATTCAAGGGCAGGAGCAGTAAACACAGGCACAAAGAGAAGGCTAGAGCAGCACTGGGGGTGGGGGAAAGCAGACCAAGGCAAGGTTACCAATATGGCACTACCTGCGAATTTGAAAGGGCATGAGAATAACAAAGCTATTTCTCACAAAGACCACACAATCGCTCAGCAAACATCTGACTCTCCCAGAGACTACAAAGCCTCAGACACGTCTCCCTGCTTAGAGGAAGCCAGTGAACAATCTAATCAAAAGAGATATCATGACACTCACAAACACCAAAGAAACAAGACAAAGTACCCTGAACGAAGTCAGACAGGTAGCTCAGGTGTGCAAAAAACTGAAGAGGCCAAAGGACTTGGCAGGGGATAAAGGCATTATATTACTAAGTGAACAAGAGAAATTAAAGTTAAAACTATATAAATAATTCAATCTACTGATTTAGGTTGCTTTCTTGTTATTCCTAAAGTTGACGTGGAAGAATCTGGAAGGTAGGCTATTTAGTGGAAATTCACATTCAATGCAAGTTGGAGTCTCTAAGACACTCTTCCAATTTAAAAACACAGGATTCATTCTTTTGCTGAAATGGAATATCAAAGCACTAGAATTTTGCTGCAGGCCAATGTCCTGGCCACCAAATCTTAACACACTGTCCCACTTCAAGGGTACTTGACTTTCCCAGTTTAAATGTCATAGCAGCAGAATAAAATGAAATCATAAATATCCCACATGAAGAAACCTGCTCTTGGACAAGAACACGGGACCAGTCATGAGCAGGAAAGGCGCAAAAGGAAGGGCAGGCTGGCTTTGGGATGCAGGCGGAATTCGGGCTCTGCAATAGCCGTGTGGACTTTCAGGTTGACATTTAAGCATCATCACAAACCTCCTTTGCATTTCCCAAAGAATCTCCTGTCACTCAACCCAACTGTCTTAAATAAGACAGGCAAGTAATTGACAAGGTGATCAGATCTTTTCTACAAGAACTTTTAAAATCGATGGTTTGCTGAATGAGGATTTTCCAAAATACTACATTTCCAAAACCAAAATAAGAAAAATCTAGCATTAACACTTCCCTCAGGCAACTGTATAAATGCAGTTCAGGCTAGAAAATTCAAGACAGGGCCAAACTAGTCTTTTCTCATAAAAGCATTTTAAAAGATACTAATGCAACTTTATGTTTCTTCTGTATAATCTCAAGGGAGATAGTAATTTACTATCTAATGCCCCAAAGTTGAAAAAAATTAAAAGTCCAGTTCTCTCACCATTATAAAATTGTTACAATTTATAGAACATCATACTTTAATTGAATGTAAAATTTAGTAACCAATTTTGTGTTCCTAAAAGCAAAAATGATGTCTTAAAAAGACAAAAAGACACTAATAGATTTAAAAGTTTCTGTTAAAGTGTTTTAATGATCTAGGCACTGAACAAATAGATTTTTAAGGTACACCCTAACTGAACATGCAAGATAATTGTGCCCTCACCAGGTTCTGTGGTAGCTTTTAGTATTTTAGCTCTTAACATCTCCTTCCAAATTTTAACTATTACTGACAAATGATAGCTATCACAGAAAAATATGAAAAGAAAACATGTTTTCCCCGTCTTCATAATGGAATTAAAAATGTGATGCAATAACCTTTTTCCACTCTGCTGAGCCCTTTGTTAGTTCTACAAAAAATACAATCCTAAACAAATAGAAAAGATAGTCTTCTGATTATAAATATGACACACATATACTTGCGATTTATTCCCATTCAATATACTGTATAAGATTTTGCCATTTTTCAACCATTTTTTTGTTTCACACATTGAAAAAATAATAATCTCTTCCTCACAGTCTGGATTGCCAACCAGGTATGACCCATTTGAAAAGCAAATAAGCAAAACAATAACCAAGGAATGGGCTCCTTTCTGCATCTCAGTACAAGCTTGTTTGTGAAATTTGCAATTGCTACAAATCAAAAAATAAAGAGCTATGCTTAGAAAAATATTCCAGACTCACTGTTTACTTCTGAAAGTTCTTGGAATTCCCCCATAGAGAACTTTATTTGTTCAATAACCTTGTCTTTCCCTGTGTGGTTAACACTAAGTTTATTAATGTTCCTTCTCTGGATTAGGAACAGGTTTTAAGTAGCTGCTTCATACCACACTTTATACAACTTAGTGATACAATAAAGAAGTATTTTGCTTCCATGAATAAAATACAATAACAAATATAAAACAAACTGAAGAGTCCACCAAGTCACAGACTGTGTGACAAGACACCAGATAATCACACAGAATGGATGGCTCAGTTTACTGGGAACTCAATACATTGGCTTTTTTCAAGCTAAAGAATTAAACTCACCCTAGATCTGGGGCAACTGAAAGATGTTACCTTTGGAAATATTGGTATCCAATTCCTTCCTAATACTATTAGGAGCTACATTCTTGTTGGTACTTAGATTAGAACAAAGATTTGAGTGGCATTCAGTCTTCCATTTCACTACCCCTCAGTGTACCCTGGGGGTGGGAAACCCAGGTGTACACTGGAATGATACTATTAGTGCATGCTTTGTGCTTGGGACACTTAGAATGGTACTAAACAAACCAGTGCTATAAAAATCACTAATTTAAAGAACTACAAAGGATGAAGAAAGAGTTCCCAGCAAAAGACCTGCTTGAGGCTAATCAAGGAGACTCAAGAAAATCCCAGACAAAGAAAAGGTAAAAGTATGGATACAGTAAAAATAACATTTTTTGCAAGAATTTGGGGTAAGATAAACTGGTGAAGCACAGATTTTTTAGGAGACTGAAACTACTGTGTATGATACTACAATGGTGGATACATGCTGTTACACATTTGTGCAAACCCACAGAATACCAAAGACAAAGAGTGAACTCTAATGTGAACCATGAACTCTTGTGAAGATAATATGCCGATGCAGCTGCAAGGGTTGGAACACAGGTACCACTCTGGTGCAGGTGTGGATAAGGGTAGAGGTTATATTTGTGTGGGATGGATTTGGGGACGTATATGGAATATCTCCATACCTCCTGTTCAGTTTTGCTGTAAAACTAAAATTACCATTTAAAAAAAGTCTTTAAAAAAAAAAAAATCCCAGACAACTAGTCCTGGAATTCTCCCACTTGCATAAAATGTTTTTTTAAAAAAAGAAAAAAGAAACAAGTCTGTTGGAAAACACTCCCCAGGGGACTCTTGTCAGCTTTTTGTCCCTTCCATCTCTTATAAATCACTGCCAGAAAGCTCCAACTCTGAACATTTACCAAGAAACAAATCTTAATATGGCTATAAAGCCCAGACTTGTCAGGAAATACCCAAGGAAACTTCCCCAGAGACTTCATCCTCCATGCTCTAGTGTGCTGGGTGAAACTGCAATCTGAGGATTTAGTCATGCATTACAGTCTGAAATGTTTGTCTTTACTTATCTGTCATTCACCCAATTACAGAACAATCTTCTCTGGAATTCTTAGGAAAAATGAGCCATAATTTTGACTTGATGATTACACTCTGAATTTAAACAAAAGAATATGATGCTAGACACTTAAAACTCAGACTCCTCCCTTCCACCTGTGTCTAATTTACATCACAGCCAAGGCCCAGCAAGTGACTAATGTCACACAGGTCCCAGGTTTTCTGCTCAGCCACCTAAAATTTCCTTCCACAAAATGTGGCTAATTTGAGAAGTGGGAAACGGGGATAGGATATATTTTGACTTTGGAAGTCTCAATCTTCCCATTAGAAGACAACACTTGCCTTTTGCTTGCTCCCACGTCTCTATTTACATTAAAGAGCTTTCCTAGAGAACCTGTAAGGTTAAATGACCATTCTGCCAAATGAGAAACAAATGTCACCAAAACTGCAACCTGAAACACACCACAGAAGAAAACAAGATCCTTTCCACTTACCTGGGAAAGCGTGTGGATTGGGCGATCCTCTCTTAAGGCACTTAGAACAGAGGATGTGCACGGTGTAGTGCAGTCCGGGCCATTCCTGAAGTAGGACATTCAGTTCCTCTACCAAGGGGGTAATAGCTTGCCATGCAGTCCATATATTTGGTAATGATGCATGGCTGGCAATGGACAGGGTGTCTGGTTGTAGGACCCCCTTGGCAGGTCTGTAACTCACCACCACAGGAACTTTCCCTCTATATGCAAAGATCTGAAATTTACCATCTGACCTGTGCACCACATGGCTGTTGATCTGGACGCTGTAGCGAGCAAACAACCCAGGTGGAAAGGTAAAGGGGAAACTATATTCAATTTGCAACTGCTCAGCCACAAAAGACTGGCCAGCTAGGTTGGTCCCATTAATCCAGGCCTCTGCATGGGGCACATCATTCTGCACATAGCATGGGAACTTGTACCAAGCTGTTGAGCCATTCAAAGGCTTGCCCTTGGGTTTATTGAGGCAGTAACAGAGTCCCATCTTCTCTAGCAGCTCTAGCAGTAGCTGCAAGTCCTCTTGGGCCTGGACATGAGGCTTGAGCAGCAACCGAATCACATGGGCTGGCAGGAGCCCATGCAGCAGAAAGCCCTCTACATAATGATGGAGCTGGGTGGCCCGGAGCACATCCTGGTTCGAGGTGGGCAGTGCCATAGCAGGGAAACTTTCCCCCTCGGCCTCACCCTCTCCACTGGTCCCCAGGAGCAGTTTATGCAGCAGCAAGGAAGCATCCCTCTGGAAAAAGACATTGAGGATGTCGATGAGGCGGGTAAGGTTGTGGAAGACATGCTCCTTGAGGGCTGGGCTGTCCTCAAAGTAGAGCAGCTTGCCACTCTCATGCAAATAGGAAAGGGCACTCTGCAGCCGGTCCTCGGTCAGACCAGCCTGCAGGCCCAGACGTGCTGAGTCCCACCAGCTTAGCCAAAGTCGTTGTGCCTGAGGGGGCTGGAAATGCAGTTCTTCCAGCACCTGCCAGGACCGAGGCAGGACTCTATGTAAGTTGGGGAAGATTTCTCGGTGCTCAGCCACTGAGAGCAGCTTGTCCCTAAGACGCTGCAATAGGCGGGGATCCCAGCAGCTAACAGGCAACACAGGTGAGAGGATCTGCAGCCGGTGGTTAAGTAGGTACTGAAAATGAGCTTTGCGCCGCCGAAGGTTCTTGTCTGAAACACCATAGTAGGCTGCATGGGGGCTGGCAGAGCGCAGCTCAAAGTCCCGGGCCAAGGCCTCATCTACTACCTGGGCTAGGTGGCTCAGGCCCTCTGCGTCGTGCTTCTCCTGCAGTGCAATCTGGCGGTGAATGTCCAAACACTTCTCCTCCAGCTCCCGCTCAGCACACAGGTCAGCATGTGTGCCCACAATGCACACCACGGCATGAGGCACCCGAGCCCCTACCCGATGCAAGAAGGAGCCCACAGTGGTGGGAAAGCAGCATGGTTCATAGGTGGCCAAGTTGACCACCAGCACATACAGAGCCCCTGGGGAGAGAAAGAAAGGCTGAATCACTTCATAACTTTCATCACCAGCTAAGTCATACACGACGAACCGCAGGCCCCGGGAGGCATCAGCCGTCCAGCTTGTCACCTCGATGCCCTTGCTCCCAGGGGAAGGAGAAGGTGAGTAACTCTTCTCCTTGTCCCCTCCTCCTTGGCTTCCCCCTACTCTCTCCTCCGTGAGGCAGTGCCTGAGCAAGGTCTTTCCTGAAGCCTTGTGGCCCATGAGGAGCAGCTTGAGACGTGGCTGCACTGCAGGCTGCGAATGAGCCAGCTCCTTCTGGTAGGCTGCGATGTAGGGGATCCCCTTCATGCACACTTCGTAGGGGGGCTGGATCAGTGGGTTGTCCTTGATCTTCCACAGGCCCACCCGGGAGAGCTGGCCAAAGTTGTCAGGCAGCACAGCGATCTGGTTCCCTTGCAACACCAGCTCCTCCAGCCCAGTCAGCTCCACAATGGAGTCTGGCAGGTAGCGGATGCGGTTATTATCCAGCCACAAAGTAAGAAGCCGGCCCAGCCCCGAGATAAGGGATGGCACTGAGGTGAGCTGGTTTCGACTAAGGTAGAGCTCCTCCAGACCAGCCAGGGGCAGCAGCGTGGCAGGAAACTCCTCAAAGAGATTGGAAGAGAGGTTGAGCATTTTGAGCCGTTGAAGGTGGCTGAACTGCTCAGGCAGAGCCTGCAGCCCGTTGTTGTCTAGCATGAGGCTCTCCAAACTGGCCAGCTGGCAGAAGCCATTGGGCAGGGTGCCCAGTTCAGCCCCACTCAGCCAGAGGATCTTGATGGCACGCAGGGCACTAATATCCTCAGGTAGGCCTCGAAGCCGGTTGCTGGACACGTCCAGCTCCTCCAGAGCCGCCAGCTGCAGCAGCTGCCGGGGAAAGGCAGTGAGCTGGTTGTGGTCCACGTCAAGAGTGCGCAGGCGGTGGAGGCAGGAGAGGGAGTCAGGCAGGTGCGCCAGCCGGTTGAAGCTGACGTCCAGCTCCTCCAGGTGGGCGAGGGCACCCAGCTGGGCGGGTAGGCAGGGCAGATGGTTGTGGCTGAGGTTGAGCTTGCGCAGCTCCCTTAGGGCGCTCACAACCTCCGCACCCAGGGCGGTCAGCCGGTTGTGACTCAGGTCCAGCTCGGTGAGGTGGTGGCCGAGCTCAGCCACCGCAGGGGGCAGCCGGGCGAAGCGGTTCCTGCGCAGGATCAAGACGCGCAGGCTGCCCAGAGCTGACCCTAGCCCGTCCGGCACCTCCTCCAGGCCATTGTTCCCCAGGTTTAGCACCTCAATGTCTCCGATGTTGGCTGGCAGCACCAGCTGAGGGGAGTCGGGGGATTCCAGGGGGTCGGCTCCGGCCCCGGGAAAGCCCCCGGCCGCGCTGAGGGTCAGCTGGCGCAGGTTGCTCCTCAGCTTCCTGGCACGCAGGGCGGCGTCCCGCCACAGCCTCACCGTCTTCAGGTTGCCACTGTCCTTGCCAGCCATGGCGGGGGCCCCAGGCCGACACCCTCACGCGGGCTCCCGCAGCTGCATGCCGTTCCACACTCCGGACAGCGCCGGTCTCCCGGGCCCTCCGGCTCCCGCTCCTGCCTGGCCACTCCGCCCCAGCGGCCGGAGGCCGTGGGTCCTAGCGCAGCCAGCTGCCCGGCGCCCGCAGCTGGGGGGCGGCGGCGACGCGAGCAGCTCTCGGGGGCGCTGAGCGCTCGGCCTGAGGGGAGGCGGCGGCCGGCGCGGGGTGCAGCTCGCATTCTCCGGGCTCCCGGGCCATGGGCGCGCCGGGCCGCAGCCGCGGAGGATGCCTGCTCCTCCTCCCGCTCCTCCCGTCCGCGGCGCCTGGATGCCCGGCTCCGGCCCCGCTACCCTCGCCGCCGCAGCCCCGCGATTGGCAGCGGCGTGGCCTCCGCGAGCTCCGGGAGGAGGGCGGCGTTGGGCTCCGCGGCGGGCATGATGCGGGCGCAGGGCCGGGGCGCAGCCGTGTAGAGGGGGCGGCGGCGCCTCCGCGTCTCCGCTTCCCCGGGCTCGGGCAGGAGCGCGAGCGCTGCGTCCCCGGCGCTGGGAGGGCGCGATCGGGAAGCGGCAGCGCCGCCCGGCCGAGCAGCCCCCACGTGACCGGCGGAGGCGCCGCTTGTTCCCGGCACCGCCCCGGGGGCGGGAGCCGCGGCCCAGCGCTGGGTGCGGGGCTGGGGGCGCCGGCCAGGAGCCGGCCCGGAGCCGGCCTGCGACAGGCAGCTGGCTGGGCGGAGAGGCCGCCCTCCCTGTTGATGTGGAGCTCCAGGGCTCTCCGGGTGGGCTGGCCCACGCTGGGCTCTTTGTTGGCCCTGAGTCTCTAAGGATTTCTTTTTCTTCCCCAGTGTGTGAGATCCGCTGGCTTCCCTCACTTATTCTTTACCCCTTCCCCGTTCCATCCACCCTACATCCAAAACGTAAAGAAACTGGCAAAATTCAGGGTCCTGGTCTCATTGCTGGGGCTTAGAGAGAGGTAGTGGTTAAACAAAAGAATTGAGGAAAACGGGCATTCATTCATTTGGTAAATATTTATAGGAGCCCTATTTTGTGCCAGACCAATTAAAGTCCAGATTTTCAGCTCCCCTGGGGACTGCTTTGAGCAGGCACCTCCCTGGCCTAATGCAGGTCATTGGGATGGGAACGATAAGAAGGTGTTTTAGCTGAAGTGTCCCGTTTATCTGCACAGCAACTACTTGAAACAAATACTGTATCCTCAGTAGTACAGTACCTGTTGCATTATGGTTTCAAGAAAATGATGGCTGAGTTCACATGGCCCAGTTCAATTCACATTCACTTGTACTGAATGTTAGGTCTTTGTGTGTGTGTGTGTGTGTTTTATTGGGGATTGAACCCAGAGCCTTCAAACTAAGCTACATCCCTAGCCCTGTTTGCCCTTTTTAATTTTTCAGAGATAAGCTCTCACTAAGTTGCCAAGTTGCTCAGGCTGGACTCGGACTTGGAATTCTCCAGCCTCACCCAGAGTGCTGGAATTACAGGGGTGAACCACCCGACCTGGCTAAATTGCTTTTATTTCAGTATTGGGGATTGAATCCAGGGCTTCTCAAACACTAGGCAAGCTCTGTACCACTGAGTTACATCCCCAGCCCTAGTGTGTCTTTTCAGAGAGCCAGAGACAAAATCTGCCCCAGTCATGGTTATCAAGATGCAGACTTAAGTCCTGTAACTGGAAGACACTACCCAGGTCAGCGGGATCCCAGATCTCTGACACCTCAGGTGGGTAATATAACAGCCAGAGTTAGTCTGTGCCCACTGTGAAGGTTTTCCTGGGAGATATTACTTAATAACCTCAGCCTCCCAGATAGTCAGAAGTTTACAAGAAAAATTCTAAATCATGGAGGCTGAATTTTTTTCCGCACAGAGGTAGAAAAGGGTCAATGATATTAAATGGTAAAGCCAGGTTTACTAACTCCCCAGGTGGGATGATGTCCTTTAGTGCGTCACTCTCTTGATGATCTAACTCCAAATTCTCCATCCTTTGGCTTCTTTTAACATGAATCTGAACAACAGCCTGGAGAAGAAGACCAAACAGGTTACTAGCTTCCTACTCCATCATAAATGAATAAACTTAGGTCCTACAGTGGTTTAGATTACATCTAAATAACAGATGCTCCCCTTTAGAAGCCATCAGAAAATTAGTATACTTCCATTTTAAGTGTTTTTTGAAATTTGTACTTTGCCTATGCCATTAGGTAATCGGTAATTTGCTTTATCTGATAAAGAGAACTGGATAGGATGGAAAACACCCTAGGGCTGGGGCATTTTGACCCTCCCTGGTGTTTCCCAAACCTGGCAGGACTGAGTTTGTTCAACAGAAATGATTCTTTCAGAACCCCTTGGCCTGAAAAGTGCTGATGAAGTTAGTGTTGCTGTAGGAAACCTGGTCTGAAGCCTTGTTTGAGAGTTCTTTGAAAGTCAAGTTTGAATGAAAAGAAAAAAAAGTCAAATTAGAAAACTCAGTGATAAAACTTCAGGAGAAGGAGTTGTGTTCAGAATACCTCTTAAACCCAGGCCAGGACTCCTTCCCTGGACACCCCGCCTGGCCCTCATCTAGCCATGCTGTGTCCGTGTGGCTGTTTCATCATGATGGGCCAACTCCTTGCCCCACACCTTAAAACACACACCAGATATGAAGAACCTGTAATTCTAGGTGCAAATAGCCTCAAGCCTGGATGTGGAGTTAGCCCTGCATGGTGCTACTGGAAGGTGGTGGGACCTTTAGGAGCTAGGACCCAGTGGGAGGTCTTGGGTCACTGGGGATGGGCTCTTGAAAGGGATTGTGAGCTCTCTCACTCTCTTGCTCTCTCTTTTTTTGTTTCCCAGCTGCCCTAAGGTGAGCAGCTTGCTCTGTCTACCATGATGTGCCACTAAGCAGTTGAGCCAACTGATCATGTACTCTGAGCCAAAATGAATCTTTTCTCTTTATAAGTTGGTTATAGCATTTTCTGGTACAGTAACAGAAAGCCAATTAACACAAAGAGGAGGGAGCAGTTCTTCATAGTCATTCAAAAGAAGCTCCTCATGAGCACCTCACTGGGCCTAGGGTCTTGGCAGCAGCTGAGGGCCCCTGTGGCTCCTCAGTACTGTGTGGTCAGGATAAGGCGACACATGGGCACACCACGTGTTAGCATGATGTACCATATTTACATCCTTGGGCATATGGTACCTGGGCCTCTACTGGTACTCTTGCTCACCTACCTGCAAATGGTAGGTTTTTAAAAAAGCATCTCAGTTTGGAAAAGGGTATTCCTATTATTAGAAGTGTTTTTGCCTTGAATGTTCATCTGATATCCTAGACCTAATCTATAAACTTTTTGAAACCTTTCCAATATAGGCCTTTTAAATTACACGTATCCTGTTTTTCTTACTCTAATGCTGTTATCATTTGAGCTTCTGCCTTGTGATTGCAGTAGTGTTCCGTGAACTCTGACTTTGTCCCAGAGTCCAGACCCTCTGTAAAACACATTTAGGAGACAAGAAACATGTGTGAAAAGGTGGTATCCTGAGATAGGTCTTAAGGGATGAGGCTAGGTGGAAGGGGGGGCTCCCGGGCACTCTAGATAAAGGTCCCACATTTGCAGTGTCTGTCAGTACCAGTCTGGATGCCACAAGACACCTTAATAAGAGTAGCGACCAGCTATCTCCTTGTCATCTTTTGGCTCCAGCTTTAACACATTGGACTTTTCCTCCATCTTGGCACATTTCTCTCTTGACCTTGATAACACCCTAACTACAGTCCCAGGGCCTTACTTTCATCCCTGAAAGTTATCTTTCACAGGTGGTCTAGAGTGGTCTAGGTTCCCTTCTTGGCCCCAGATCTGGCTTCCATCCCATCATGTCATCTGCTTCCTTCCTTGACCTTCCACAGTTGCAAATGTTGAATTTCCTTTTGAAACTTTCTCTTCACTTGATCTGGAGACTGTCTAGTGTCACTTTAAGGTTTAGATTTTCAAAAAGAGCCCCATAAAGACTAATTATTTCCTTCTAGGTGTCAAGTTTGCAGTTAGAATAAGTACTCCCAAATGACCCACTGTAAATACTCAAGCAAACTGTTCAGGATTTGACTCGATATGGACAGCTTCTTATAATAGCACTTAGTCACTATGCTTTTTCTTTTCTTATTCTACCTGTATTAAGAATGCATATCTAAAAATTAAACAAGTAGCCTTTTCCACTGAACCTTAATTTTTAGTATTCATTTTAGGGTGACCCGGTGTCCTAGTTTGCGCAGGACTGGGGGGTTTCCCAAGATAAGACATTCTGCGCTTAAAACCAGGACAATCCTGGGAAACTAGTCCAGTTAGTTTTCCTACTGTGTCTCTAGAAATAGCCCTTTATCTTGCTTTTCTTTTGCCCTTGGAATTCAGAAAGCACAGGCTCCCAGAAATGCAGCATTTTTGCTTGCTTCGGCTCCCGTAGACTTTCAAAATAGTTCTGATTTCATTTAATTAGCTGCTTTCAGACTTAGAAGAGAAGACATTTGTGGGCTGGAAGTTCTAACTTGAAGGATGGAAACTGCCTGTCTAGCCTTGAAAGGAAATTTGCCGGCCCCTTACTAGTGCAGCATAGAGACTAAGGGCTGGGGCTGCGATGCTTCATGAGAAAATGAAGTCGGATGCTCCATGAGGTCTAGAGATGTTGGGGATTTGCTGCTTTTATCTAGAAAAAGAGAAAGGTTTTCCACATTTTAGTCTCTTGTAATTTTAGATCCATCTAATATTTTGCTTTAAATAAATAACAAAGCTCTATCCTATCTGGCAAAAGGTAACTAAGAGAACCGTCTCACTGCCACGATTTTAATTAGACCGTGCCCTTCTTGGCTTGACTTTACAGAAGTGGAAGGAATCAAAGGAAAAAGGAAAAGAGAAAAAGGAAAAGGAGAGGACCTCTAAAATATTTTATGCTTATTCCTAAGAAGAATATTAGAAATAAGCATTAAAAATTGACATCATTATACTCATGTTTAATGTGGCACTACACCATTCACAATAATCAAGATATGGAACCAATTTAGGTGCCTATCAACAGGTAAATAAGTAAATAAAATGTAGTACATACACACAATTGATGATTATTCAGCCATAAAAAAGAATGAAAGCCTGTCATTTACAGCAAAATGCATGGAACCAGAAGACATTTTAAGTGAAATAAGCCAGACACAGAATGATGAGTACTGTATGTTCTCCCTTACAGGTGGAAGCTTAAAAACAGTTGACCTGAATGTAGACTAATGACTGGTGGAAGTTGAGGAGTGGGGAAAACAGGGTAAATAAAGGGAGGTTGGACTTGATCAGTGCACATATGTTGAAAATATCTCACTGAAATTCATTAATGTGTGAAATTAATACATGAAGTCAGTAATAAAAATAATTTTTTAAATTGACATCAAAGCTAAGCATAGTGGCACATGCCTGTAATTCCAGCACTCTGAGAGGCTGAGACAGGAGGATGCTAAGTTCAGGCCAGCCTAGGCAACTTAACTTAGCAAGACCCTATCTCAAAATGAAATGAGCTAGGGATGTAGCTCAGTGCATTAGCCCTGCATTCAATTCCTAATACTAAAAAAACTTTTTTGACATCAAATTGTTTAGCCAAAAAGGGTATTACAAGTCATGTCATCTAAACTCCCAATACTGGGTCTCAATGAGTTAGGTATGTAAGTGTAATCACCAGTCACAATAGCTGGCATGTATTAAAGGTTTCCTATGCACCCAAGCACTGTACTGTGTGCTTTTCATGTTGTATTTTATTTGCATGACCTCCCTGAGCAGTCAGTTCCATTATTATCCTCATTTTTATAGATTAAAAAAAAAACTAAGGTAGAGCTATTGAGTGGCAGAATCCAGACTCAAAACAAGGCAGAAGGCTAAACTCAGAATCAGTCCCTGCACTATTTGTTGAAGGTTTGGAAAGGTGGAGGGACTGGTTCTAAGTTCACTGGGAGCATACTGGGTATTTCAAGAAGTAGGATGGGGCTGACACCCTGTCTTGAGGACAAATTGAACTTTGCTCTTATAAAATCAAACAACATATTGGGCAATCAGAAGCTCTAAACAAACAGCTTCCTACAGGTTTAACATCTATGTTTAAATGTTACTGCAAGAAACTAACACAATTTCTATGCCAGTGGTTTTATTTTAGACCAAAGGAGTTTAATAGTAGTGTCTAAAAAAATCTATACTTCCATTAGAGGGCATTTCAAACTCCATGTTTTGATAAGGTCATTTTAAAAAAAGACTAATTTATTAAGTTGAGGTTAAGGATAAAGAATCTGACATCTCTTGTTTGGGTTAAACTTGTCCTAAGCATGCCTCACTCCTCTTTCCCAAAATTTTGATACATCTGCCTTGGACATGTTGTCTGATCTGAATGCAAGCCAGTTCCTATCAGGAATGGCAAAGAAGCCTAAAGAGTTGTCAGCTAACCATAAATAAGAACATAAAAAATTTGCTCAAGACACTGACTCTAGAGAGCAAAGGCAAAATTGTACCGATATTGTCTGTTGTTTTTTCTTTCCCTTGCTCTACAGAAAACACTTTTATCTTGGAATGGGCAGCATTAAATTTAACATTGGATCTTTTTGTGTTTCCAGGTCAAGTGGGAACACATAGATTCCCTACCGAGGAAAATAAACTGCGATGTATTTTTAGCATCTGTTGAAAGTACTTTCAGCTGAAGATATTCTACAGGAGCCAGTTTATTTCACTGAAGTTGGAAGGATTTACCATCATGTCACCTAGAATTCTGGAAATTTCCTTGGGGCTATGTAATTATGTGCCCACTCCAACCCCTCACTGCCCCCCATTCTCAGTCCCAGTCTTGGAGTGAACATTCTCTGAGGGAAAAAAGGAAAATAAGCCCAGTAAAAGAAAAATGGAAAACATCTGTGAAATAGTTTTGAGAAATGAAGCTAACTATAGCACACTTGGCACTTAGAAATGAAGCACATCCAGGAGGAGGGATTTGGGAGAATAGGCTGCAGAGAGGGTGACCCCACTCCATGTTGTGCTGAAGGTGAGCTATGGATGGGCTGGGGCCTTGTGAAAGGTACCCCTGTGGTGTCTCTGTGCAAAGTAGAGCAAGGTCTCCCTCTCTACAGACCTAGCCACACTCCATGGTGCTGTGAGAGAAGCCCAGGTGGTGTTAGCTTCTACCCAATCCCTCCAAGCGGGGTGTGCACAGCATACAAGTCCTGCAGCCCTGATAGGGAAGTTTTAGGTTTGATTAGCAAATGGTTTAAGACTTTCCTTCTGTTTGAACAGCTTCAAAAAGTATTTCCCCTTTTAAAAAATAAATTCATTTAACTCCTAGCTTTTAAATAAATGTTTTAATTTTTATGAGCATAAAGTTGTGTCAGTAAGTTTCTGTTACTGTGACAAATACCTGAGATAATTGGCTTAAAAAGAAAAGATGTTTATTTTGGCTCACAGTTTTGAGGAATTCAGTCCATTCCTGATTGACTCCTTTGCTTTGGTCTGGTAGTAGCGCATCATGGCAAAAACATGTGGCAGAACACACTGTTTACCTCATGGCCAAGAAATGAAAGAGAACAGGAAAAGGAGACCAGGGTCCAAATGTCACTTTCAAGAAAGCACCCCCAACCACCTAAGACCTCCCACTAAGCCCCACTTCTTAAAGGTACCACCTCCCAATAACATCAAGCTGAAGACTAAGCCTTTAACATACAGACCTTTGGGAGACATCTCAGATACGAAGTATACCAAAGATATAATAATAACTATGCTAAAAGTAAATATAAATTAAAAACTATACTAAATATACTAACTATATTTTTGAGACAAGGTCTCACTATATAATTCAGGCTGGCATCAAACTCACTATATAGCCCAGACTGTACTCAAACTCTCAAACTAACAGTGGTCTTCTTGCTTCAGCCTCCTTAGTGCTGGGATTATAGTCATGAGTCACCATGCTTGGCACCATATATATATTTGTCAAAAGACAAGCAAGTCCAAGTTATCATTTATGGTCCTCCTGATACTTCTACTCTTGTAACAAAAACCTAGTTTCCTATCTACTCTCCACTTCATCCTATGAAATGGTGCTCTCCCTTAAAATAATGCTATGTACGTGTGTTGGACTATGGTATGTCATGATATATGCATCATGATTATTACTAACTCACAAGTGGGTTAATAATATTTATGCAAGCCATGTCTAAGGTGTCTGAATAAAAGACAATTTGAAAAGACTCCTTTGTTCTCTACTTCAAGGTATAAAAATAGCACATTTGTCTGCTATTGATTAGGATAGTGTTCAGAAGCCGTGGTCTCTGGTAAGTTAAAAGGAAACTATTTCAAAATTCTCACAGCAGATTTGTTGCAGGTCTAGATGAAGTAACTAGCAGGTATCCCAATTTGGCTCCTTTGTTCTCAAACTATGGTGGTGTTCAGGTATTGAGGAACAATTTGAGGAAGCCTTTCCCTTCCTCTGTAGGGGAATATTGTTCCACTGATATGATGGTTCTTAAATACAATGGTATTAACATTTAATTTACATTTTTAAAACTACATTTGGAATAAGTTTATTAAGGATTTGAGTTTTGTTCTTATACAAAATATTAAATTTATTTTTCCTTAGATTGGTTTATTTTAATAAGTTTTTAAAGCAAGTTTAATGTTATGTACAAATTGAATGCAATTAGACTTCAACATCAACTGGAAAAATTATAGGGAGTTTATCCTGGCAGCTTAGCTCACACCCTACATTTGCCATAATCACCATCCCACTGTGGGTCATTATGTTGGAGGCTGAACTGCATTTGACCAGCACCAAACTTGCAGGTTTTCTCTCCAATTCTAGTGTTCACTTTCTTGCAGATGAAAATTTTAAAGATGGATCATTTTCATTTATTTATGAATCCTATTGTACAGAACACTAAATCTGACAGAGATTGTAAAACAAGCTTTTAGAAACATGCTTGGTATGATGCACAACTCTTTGGTATCTGTGTAAGTTCAGTGATTCTTATGACTGTTCCCTGTCTGACCAGAAGCCTTTCATCACCTGTGACCCCGCACCCTGCCTTCAGTTTATTAGACCTGTTAGAGGCACTTCATTGGAACTGGGAAAAAGTCCCTCTCCTAGACATTTGGATGTGGGATTGGGAAAAAGAAAGGCAGGATTTCTCTGGGTCTAGATAGTAAATTTGGAGCCAAAAGCAGCCATCTCCACACTATAAAAAACATTTCAAAGCAAAGCAAAGCCAGTCCATCAAAAAAGAAAATCAGTAAACTAGTTCACCAAGAAAGAAAAAGGCAAATGGAAAATAACAGATAGTCAAGACAGAATGTATTTCTTGGCTTTCCAACATGTTGCTTCTTGACTGGTATTCTAGAATCCTAGCTACATTCCTTTCCCTGAAAACTTATAACAAATCTCTTAATTTTGCTAGAGTGCCCTTGAATTGATTTCTCTCCTTTGAAGCTAAAAGAATCTTAACATAAAGAAAATTTTATCTGGAAATGAGTTTGCAAATTACAGTCCACCAAAGAAAATGGCTGTGTCAAAGCAGATGGGGTAAGAAGTGTATGTTCTCTCAACTTAGAAACATTAGGTTGGAGTGTACTCAGTTCTTTCAGCAGTAAGGAGACTTTAGGCCAAGGCTCTGTTACCAAAAAGAGGCAGAGGAAAACAAAGTACATATACCATTGTGTCCAAGAAGCCTTTCTGATCATACCCATCTAAATCTGCTGAAAGTCAGTTTAAATACCATCTAAAAGAACAACTAATCATATCTCCTAACAGCAATCATATTCTGTGTTGAATCATTTTTGAAACTAAAATTGAAATACTTGTTTAGAAAATGTGTAATCTTGGTATTGAGAATGGTAATATTTGAGAGAAACCAGAGGAATTGAAGACTTCAACTGTAAAAATTTCAACTTTAACTCCCCAAGTGCACTATATGTGTCCTTTCTATTCCATTCCATTCATCCCACCAGATAAACATGAGGCTGCCCCCTTGTAAAACAGTTTAGCTCCAATCAATTTAGTTGATATTTGATAATACTCCAGAAGAAAAAACTGCCATCATAAGATAAAGAAAATATTTTCAATATCTATGATATAGAGCTTATATTCAATATATATATGGAGTTCTGCCAACATACAAAAAATGAGTGTTACAAAAGAAAAATAAAGAAAACAGTTTCCTTTAGAAGATATGCAAATAGTAATAAACATACGAAAAAAGAGCTTAAATTCAAAAGTAATCAAAGGAATGCAAATTAAAATAGGATACTTAGTCCATTTTTTTATTATTATAATGAAATATCCATAGCTGGGTACCTTATAGAGAAGAGTGCTAAATTTGGCTCACATTTCTAGAGATTCAAGAGCACGGCACTGGCAACAGCTGAGCTCCAGGTGAAGACAAGGAAAGCATCTTACAGTGGATGGCATCATAATGGAAGAGCACATACAAGAGAGAGCTCACACAGTGAGAAAGGAAGCCAGAGAAGCTGGGAGTGAGCAGGCTTGTTCTCCTATAACAACCCTCTCATGTCCCACAAGAACTACTTCATCTTTCCCATCTTTCCCATGGGCAGCATCTCCAACAGCCATAATGACCTCCCACTAAGCGCCTCCTCTTAAAAATCTACCACCTCTTAACATTGCCACAGTGAGAACCGGGCTCCTGACACATGAAACTTTGGGAGACACACTTGAACCATATCTAGACAATAATGATAGTCTTTAACCTGTCTAGCTAAGGTAACTAAGAGAACAATTTCATCTCCATGATTTTAATTAGTCCATGACTTTCATGGTCAGCTTTACAGAAGCGGAGGAAATCAAAGGATAAACAGAAGGAGGAAATGAAAGGGTCATTGCTCTAAAAGATTTTAGGCTCCACCTGCTGCACAAGCACAAGGACCCGAGTTTGATCCCCGGTACCAAAAAAAAAAAAAAAAAAAAAAGATTTTAGGCTTATTCCAAAGAAGAAGGTTAAAGATAAACCTTAAAAATTGACATCAACATACCCATGTTTATTGCGACACTTTTTACAATAACCAAGATAGGAAGCCAATTTAGGTGCCCATCAATAGATGAATGGATAAATCAAGTATGGTACATATATGCAATGGATGATTATATATCCATAAGAAAAGAACGAAGGCTTATCATATAAGTGGATGGAACAGGAGGGCATTATGTTAAGCGAAATAAGCAGATATCATATTTAATCTATCAAATTGGCATAGATTTTTAAACATCCAGTAATGGTAGGAAAACAGGGAAAGAGGGCACTTTCAGGTACTGCAGGTAGAAATGCAAATTAGTACAATCTTATGTAGAGCACTTAATAACATACAGTAAAAATCTAAAGACATTTTCCTGGGGATTGTTCTAAGGAAAGATGCACCCAAAGATCCACATAAAAAGACTTTGAATAGAGAAAATTGAAAGTGTTTTAGGTTTTCAACAATATAGTAATGGTTAAATAAATGTTGACATGAATATATGGTTGAATTCATGTAGCCATTGACCATTGTTTTCCAAGAGCTGGGGATGTAGCTGAGTGGTAGAGTGTGCACTTAGCACATACAAGGCCCTGACCCAATCCCCAGAACTTCCTTAAGAAAATGATTTCTAAGAAAAGTTAATAACTTTTAAAAATATATTTACTGGTACATCTTAGGTATACAATACGTTTACACTTATCATTGGGTGCTTATACCTGTACATGATGTATCTTGGTTCTTATTTTTTCCCCATTACCTGTGCACCCTTCACCCCCTCTACCCTTCCCTATTTACATAAATTTCATTTTCATTTTTTTTCTTTTCTCATAATTTTTCCTTTCCCTTCTTCCCTTTCCCCTTCCCCTCCCACCACCCCCAAACCCTTGGACGTTTTCCTATTTCAAATTATCAATTATTCATTTTAATCATTTTCATCCTTATTTACACTTTCAATTTCTCACACTAGAGAAACTATTCTTTAATAACTTTTTAAAAAATGTGCTATTAAATTTGTTGCAAATATCAAGATATAGTTCTTCATACAAAGCATAGATCTAAAAATAAAGAACCTATTTTGATATAAACATAGGTACATACATAATCATATATATATGTATGTATGTGAGCGTACAATGTACATTCACAAAAAAGGCCTGAAAAAAAAATATATATATATATAATTTTTTTAGTACCAGGGCTCAAACTCAGGACCTCATGCCTCATGCTTGCCAGGCAGGCATTATGCCGCTGAACTACATCCCCAGCCTGCCTAGAAATATGTTGTACATTAAATTGCCAGTAGTTACTTCTGCTTGCTAGAGTTACCAGTTTTATTTTCTTCCTTTTGTATTATTCAAATTTTCTTTTTTTTTTTTTTGTTCTGCTTTGCTTTTTGAGACAGGGTCTCACTATGCAGTTTAGGTGGCCTTGAACTTACTATGTAGCCCAGGCTGACCTCAAACTCACAATGATCCTCCTGCCTCAGCCTTTCAAGTGCTAGGATTATAGGTGTGCACCACCACACCTGGCTCCCAAATTTTCTAAGAGAGGTGACTTCATCATCATAATAAATTATATCTTATCGCTTCTTGGCCTTTTGGCTAAGATCAAGTGTAGTAGTAAATTATATCTCAAATGAATTGCATGCAAAAAGATACATATATTTTTATTTAAGCAATCACACAACTTATTACATTTAATGCTGTATTTCTATATTTCAGTTTAATTTTTGAGAGCAAATATGTTCACAAGAAAATCCCCATCTTTCCTGGAATATCAGTCTAAACTTCCTCCTTAGCCTTAACACAATCCTTATCCAACATGTGTAGTTTCTCTATGTCAACTGCATGAGACTCATAAAATTGGAGATTTTTAAATACAATTCAACAATGTCAGGAATCTGGTTGCTTAGTATTATAATACAAAACATTTACAGAACTTTAGCTTCTAGCTAAAAAAAAAAAACAAAAAAAACTGAAGCAGATGAAGTTCTCTGAAAATGCTGCATTTGCTTAGCTTTAATCCTGCCAGAGACTCCTCTGCACCACCCCCCACTTTTTAGAAGTTATATTTCTCCACTGCTTCTTCCTTATTCTGCAAAGCTGTTCAGGGAGGAGTAGGCAAATGCATGTGGGATCAAGGTTAAGAGGAAGTAAGGAAAATGCAGAGCCCAAAGGAGAGTTTAGCATTAAAGAAAAGCTTCTGGGCTTGTGACTGACATCCTACTCCACTTTGCCTCCACCTGACATTTGAATGGAGGACAGAGCTTCAGGTTTTGTCCAAGTTAGTACAGATATGGTAGCAGAAGGCCTTAAATGTGACAGTGTGGGGCTCTGACTGGGCAGGACACACATTTGGGCCAACGTGGCCTCTGACATTAATCCACTTAAGTTCATAGGTTCCTAACCGGGCAATAGTAAAACTCATTTTGCATCTAGAGTGAAGTCTACTCTGTAGCTGTGGTACCATGATGCATAGCACCATGCCACTCAGTTCCATCCACCATAAAAGGAAGGGGTTGGACTACAGCAGTTTCTTTTTTAATCAATTAGTTTTTAAAAAACAACACAAAATATATGTATTCATCATGTACAACATGGTGTTTTGAAATATATGTACATTGTGGAATGGTTAAATCTAGGTGTTTTACAGATGTTACTTCATATCATTATTTTTATTGTGAAAGCACTCAACAACCACTCTTTCAGCATTTTTTAAGAATGCAATATATGGCCATTAGCTTACAATAGGTCTCTTGCTCTGATGGTTGCTATCTAACTGTAAATGTGTGTCCTTTGACCAACATCTTCTGACATCAGATTCTGCATTTGGAGTCTGATAATGGGCATCAGAAGGTCTGTGAACAGATGAAGTTATACACAAAATGGTATACATTTTTCAAAGGAAAAGATCTATACTTTTCATCATGTTCCCGATTCATGAACCCAAGAGAGATTGTAACCCACTGAATTTAGGGTTGAACTTTAAATTCTATTTAACATTAATATCCTAGAATTCTCAATTTATACATATTTTGAATAACACTTTTAATTGATTAGAGGAATTTTTTAATACCATGTTAAAGTTTAGGCAGATTTCAAATTAGTGAGACCAGATTCTAGTGTAAAGTGAAAAATCATATTTTCCCTTTCAATTATAAGTGTGTTTGTCATATATATAACAAAACACAGAAAATTTATTAAAATAGTTAAATATATTTCATGTCAATAAAGAAAATATTGCAGTTGTGTGAAACATAATTTACTAGCTTCTTTCACAGAATTAAAATATTTTTAAATTAATACATGTTAAGGGTGATTATATAGTGTTAACACTGTATAATTCTGCTGCTGACCTTAGTATAATATTTGCAAAGAGTAAGTTGGAAAGAAGTAGGGAAAAATCATAAACTGGAATTCCAAGACTCTCAACCCCTTCGACATTTAAATAGTATAACTATAATGAATTCAGAATCTTCAGATTCTCGCTACCTTGACAGCAATAATGCAAAATACCTGTGCACATCAGTCTATCTGACATTTACCTGTTCTTTCAAGAGACTACATTAGAGATGACTTTATCATGACATAGGCATGAAGCACTTTGTTGCTTTAGAAGCCGACTTCAGGTGCATTGGGAAATTCTGTCTTGGAAAGAACACTCTGGCACTTCCTTTGCCACGAGTGGGGAATTAACAAGCCAGATCACAGCC
This sequence comes from Heterocephalus glaber, assembly GCF_000247695.1. The sequence continues at coordinate 5,014,779 of NW_004624839.1, forward strand.
CTCTTTTCTGGTGAGCAAGAACCCAGCTCACTGGCTCTAGGTGCCCTGCAAAGATGTGCAACAGAGATAGTTTGCCCACAAAAACAAAATCATAGGCCCTGTGGCTGTGGTGAGCAGTTTGTTTTTATTTTCAAAGTGGTTAATCTGGGATTGTTAGAACTTCAATAAACATTTCACAAAGTGTTAAATTCAGTCATTCCATCCTGAGATGCATGAGATTCATCTCTGACTTTTTGAAAAGTATGCTATCACGTGTTTTAGGTGCAGCTGTGCTCCCAAAAGGTTCAGCACATTTGCAAATACATATGAAAATAAAACAAGTAAAAATAAGTATGAGACAATGGGATAGACACAATGCCATATGTACAATGGAAATTAGCCATAAAAAGGAGGGTGATTCTGAAACTTGCTATGACATGGATGCATCTTGAAACCCTTATGCTGAGTGAGATAAACTAGTCATAAAAGAACAAATACTCGTGTGATTCCATATGTATGAAGTACCTAGAGTTGTCAGAGTCATCCGGACAGAAATTAGAATGGTGGTTGCCGTACTATTGAGGAGGCGAGTGGGGATGGGAGTTAATATTTACTGGATACTGAGTTTCAGCTTGAGAAAATGAAAACGTTCCAGAGATGGATGGTGGTGATGATCGCACAACAATGTTATTGTACTTAATTCTGCTAATATGTAGACTTAAAAATGATTAAGATGATAAATTTTGTGGTTTATATATATATATATATTAAAAAAAAAAACAGGCTGAATTGTAAAAGAAGAGGAGGAGGAAAAAAGGAAGAAGAGAAGGGGCAGGAGGAGAAAAGATAGAAAAGAATCATGAGACAATGAAGGAAATTTAAACATTAACTAGATATGCAACGATATAAAGGAAGCATTTTTAAAGACTGTCATATAGTGGTACATAATGAAATATTTACAGCCTAAATGATGTTTGTCTTCCTTTAGAATAATCTTATGAGGAATAACAAGGGAAAGATAAATAAAATAATGTTTACCGTGAATGGATTAGATGTAAAAAGAGAAAATAAGAATATTTAGCCTTGAGCAAATGACTCCTCAAAGTCATGTTGCTGTAGCTTGCACTTCTCATAACTAATTTAGAAGCAGTTACTATTCCCAAATTTAAAAGCCTGAAGTGAGAAATTGGTTCTTTGTGACAGCAGGTGACTGAGTTGCTGGAAATATTCTTTCAAGAATGTGTTCCTCAATCTGTATCAAGCAGTTCACAAAGTCATTTGCTGTCTCAGCAGAAATATGCAGTCTATTAACATACCAGCTAGTAGTTGTATTAATGTTCATCTGTCACATAGTCTAAAATTGGATTACACCACCCTGAATCTATTGCAAATGTGGGAAAATATTTTGCACAGTACCTATAAAAGACTTTTTCAAAGTCTAATTTTTGTAACAAATGGTGTGCAGAGATGAGCCCTCCCTCCCCACCCCCCCAAGCAGGCTAGTGAAAGAAAGATGTACAGACTTTATTCACCTGGGCAGAGGTGGACTGATGGCAAGCAAGAGGCTGCCAGCCCCTAACAAAGAGGCAGAATGCTTTACAGAGTATTAGAAGAGAGTTCTGGCATGTCTATCATGTACATGGGTCAAAGCAAATATTTGTGGTTGGGGGGGTCTATGCAGCAATCAAGGCAGATGCATGGATATTTTCAGGTGACCTGGCATTGAAAAGATGCTGAACTTTGTAGTTGTTATCTCTGTGTTGGGAACATCCCATTCTGTGTTCTATGTCCAAAGTAGCATGATTTTTGTTGTGTGGATACAGTACCTGCATCGGCTGCCTGTTCTGTTGTGGTTTTGGTATGTTGTCAAACTGTAGCTTGGAATTAAAGAGCATATTCATTAACCATTTCATGACCAGGTCAAGCCTGACAACTTTATTTTATTTATTTATTTATTTATTTATTTATTGGTATTGGGGATTGAACTCAGGTCCTTCCACTTGCGAGGCAGGCGCCGGAACCACTGAGCTAAATCCCTGGCCTAACAATTTCATTTTTTGTTCTTCAAACATTATGAAATGATACCACCCCAAAATTCAATATGACCAGAAGTATCACACAATTATATTTTTATCTGGAGTTCTCTTTTAATAGGGACAGTGGTCCTGAACTTTGACTTGATTTTGGAATTCCCTGGAAAATTTACAAATAATGATTTCTAGATACTACCCCAGAAATGCTCATTTATTTGATCTAGAGTGTGGAAACCTTCTAAAGTGTGACCAAGATGATAGTCATCATAGAAGAGTCTGAAATCACAGGTTTTCCAACCTAAATTCTGGGATGGGAGTCCAAAGAGGAAGCAAAGCCAAAGGACTATCAATGTAATGGATTCTAGATTTTCTGTAATTATAGACATTTTAGACTATTTCAATATTGTCATTAATGATCTAGTAGTCTTTACCCTGGGGTTATTTCTCAGAAGCATCTAGTTTTCAGATGCTAAGATTTACGTTAAATTGGGCTAAGATGAAAAGAATATCAAGGTGATAGCACCTGAGATAAAGTGTGTGAGATACCCCTTAAAATATAACAAAATATAAAAACGTGAGGTAGTATTATAAACAGCTAAGTGAAGTAAAAATATTATAAGGAGTCAGACAGGGCTAGGTCCTCAAGGGAGTCAGTACAGAGGATGAGAACACATTACAACTGTGGCTGGAGGAGCATTTGTTGGAGGCCAGGCCTCAAGATAAAGATGGAATGACCAGGCTTACATACCTCCCTAGGGGATAATTGGTATTGCCCAGTCCAAGAAAGTCTAGATAGACATTAGTCACCCCAGTGGGTGACCAAGACCCCCTGATCCATCCCTTCCCAAAGATCATGGTTCCTTCCATGTACACTTGCTATGTGACCTGCTTCTCCACTGGATCAATATTACCTAAGCAGCTATACTTGTAATCTTGGTTGATTATAGTTTTTTGACCCACATTGTACTCACCTCGTGATTTTTCTCTATAAAACGTCCATTGAGAAGTAGGCTCAGTGGAGCTCATTGGCAACCCACTTTCAAGTCCCCTCCTGTCTCTCAGTAGTTATTTCTCTCCATAAATTTTTCCTACTCTTAACTACTGTTGTTCCTTAGAATTCATTCTTTGATTTTGGGGAACACGAACTTGGTATATCTGACATCTAGCAGATTGGGAGTTATATTATTTCCCCTATAACTGTAGGTGTTATTAATCAAAACTTTGGAGTGATACATGAGCCATACAGAACAAAAGTGATTATTTGATATAAACTGCCTCAAAAATAATTCTTTGTGTGTGTGTGTGTGCACATGTGCGAGCATATGCGTAGGGGTACTGGAGATTGATCCAAGGCTTTTGCACTGAGCTACACCCCAGAACTTTAAAAAAAAAAATTTTGTTTTGAGACAAGGCCTCACTAAGTTGATGTTACCAAAGCTGGGCTCAGACTTGCTATCCTCCTACCTCAGCCTTCCAAAGTGCTGTGATTATAGGCATATGCAATACCCTGCTATTCAAAAGAAATTCTTAATTCTAAAAAAAAAGCCCACAAAAGATGTCTACTTTATTTATTTAATTAAATTAATTAATTTATTTATTTGCAGTACTGGGGATTGAACTCAGGATCTTGGACTTGCAAGGCAGGCGTGATGCCACTGAGCTAAATCCCTGGCCTTTTATTTTGAAGGTGATATGATTTCATCATCAATCACTTTCACTTGCTGGAGAATGGATATCGTTTTTTATGACTGAAAATTCTACCCATTCTAATGCTTACAGTTTAAAGTTAAACAGAGCCATTTTGGAACAGGCTGGTTATTCATTATTTAATGCAGATCTCTCTCTATGAAATCACACCATGTACGGTTTTGGTTTTGATTAAGTTCTCATACCTGATTGGTATTTGGTTTGCTTAACTGTGAATGTCAGCAAATGTGACATAGAAAATTAGATGCAAATGAAGGAAGAAAGCATTACTGAAAAAGAAATTCGTTTTTTGATAAACAAGTAAAAGAACATGAATTTAGCTCTGTAAGAAGCTGTCACCCTCAAGGACTTAATCTTGGCCTCCTGTTAGGAGCTTCCAGACCCCTCCCTCCCTCACTGGCTGTGGGTCTGGGGTCCTCGTCACTTCGTTAACCCGAAGCCCTCCCACAGAGTCCTTCCTCCTGCTTGCTCCAGGCTGTGGGGCTTCCATCTGGTGTAATTCTCAGAAGCAACCAGCCTGGTGTCATCATTCAACACCCCTACTTAGACACTCCCTTAATGCCTGTTGTTTAGTCTGGCTCATTGGGTGTTGCCCATAAAAAGCTCTTGGCTTTTGTAATCACCACTAGAGCAGGCTGTGTGACTAATCAGTCAGTTCCCTGCATCTCTGTTATCTTTGGTGAAGTGAGTCAGTTTCAACTTTGGGTTCTTGTGTCACTCTCTGCTCTCTGATGTTCAGTCTACACTGTATTTGCTCCAGACTTTAGAATTTAAAAAAAAAAATCTATTTGTTTTTTTCCTACAAACATTTCTTTAAAAGTCCATTTTATATTCTCTCTCAAAAGTAGATCTATCTCTCCAGAAATTTGAGAAATTTTCAACAATGCTATCCCACTATGCAGAACTCCCAGAACCATTAGTTTTCGCTATTGGGCACTTGTACCAAAAATACACAGGTCATCACACATGTATCATATATTTACAATGTGCCAGGTACTTTTAATATAGCATTATTTTAAAAATAAAGTTTATTTTAGAGCAGTTTTAGATTTACAGAAAAACTATATAGACAGTATAGTTTCCCATATATTCCACATCCAGTTTTCAACTTTTAACATCTTATATCTGTATGATGCTTGTTAAAATTAATATAATGGCATAATAACATATCAGTATTGATACAATATGATTAACATCCATACTTTATTCATGTTTTTTTCTAGTTTTTATATATTGTCTTTTTTCTGTCCCAGGCCTCCATTGTAGATATGAGGTTGCATTTAGTCATCATGTCTCCTTAGCCTCCTCATGACTGACAGATTCTTAGATCTTCTTTCATTTTGATGGACTTGATAGCTTCAGAGTCTTGGTCAGGAATTCTGTAGGATGTCCCTAGGTGGAGTTTATCTACTGTTTTTCTCATTAGGCTGTGGTTAAGCATCCCTGGGAGGAAGATGACACAGATAGAATGCCATTGCTATCAGGCCACACTAAGCATGCACTACTATCAGCATGACTCAGCACTATTGATAGTATCTGAGGTGGTGCTGGTCAAGTTTCTCTACTATCAAGGTACTCCCCCACCCCATTTTGCCCTCTTTGGAAGGAAGTCACTGCACCACCCATCCTTCAAGGATGAGACACTGTGACATACCTTCTCCAGGAAGGGTCTTGCCATAAATGATTTGAAGTTCTTAATTTAGCCTTTATAGACTAAAGGATTTATTTTTATACTTTAAGTTATAATCCAATACTTCCTTATTTACAGTTTTCCAGCTTTGGTCACTGGGAGCTTTTCCCTTTGACATCCCTCATTATATATGTGTGTGTGTGTGTTTGAGGGGATGTGGAGGAAGTACTTTCTTAATTTCTGGCTCTACAAGATGTGCCAGCTTTTAGTTATGTATTTCTTGCTCCAATCCTAGAATCAATCATTTTTTCCGAGGGACCTTAGTTCCTTTTATTGTAGAATAGTGTCAGAAATCAAGATCTGGGTACTAACACTGTTGCGATGTCTTTGGGTGGCAAGTGAACAAAAAAAGGAAATATATGAGCATGCAATAACCCATTTCTATAGATATTTCTATGGAATAACACATTCCCATAGATATTTCTGTATGTGACCATTTGTGTCTATATTAAGCTAAACATGCATCCAGAGGGATGTCTTCAACTCTGTCCACTGCCACACAGATCATTCCAGCTTTCAACTCTTTTTCCAACAGGAACAAACCTAGCTCCCACCATCTACTATCTATTTTTGTAATTGTTCAATTCCAGTACACATTTGCTTAATTGTTAAATTTCAGTATCAGAATTGTTGTTAACCTCTGAGAGTCATTTTCCAGAGTTAGCAAAGAGGAAGAAGAAATAAGATAGTGCTCTCCACATAGGATACAATGGAATGGCAATCAGAGAAGAGAAAAATACAGGGGTTGCTTTTGAATTTTAGTTCAATTTCTGTGAAAAAGTCATTTATTTTCTCCCTGAAACTGCAACCTCTTGACTTAACACTTCTTTCCTTCCCTTCCTCCTGTACCACACAACCATCACCATCCCTAACCAAAGTGGGGACACCTCAGGGTGCTCATCAATTTGTCATAAGTTGTGAAGCAGGAGGGCACAACAGGGAAATGAGGTGGTGACAGCTGTCTGGAGTATCGGCAAACTGGCACTGATTGATTTAAGATATTATACAAGGGAAAGAGGTAACTATGGGGAATAAAATGGGCTTTTACATTTGCCCTTCATCAAGTCTCAGTCATACTTTTATTGTCTGTGTTCCTTTATTGATCTGCTATCAAATCAGTTGTCGATGTGCTATTTTCATTCATTGCCAGTTGGCAACTTTAAGAACAAACCCATCCCCACTTTCTAAATATGGCCTGATGTCTGGAAATTTATGCCAATACATGGGAAAGAACAAGTAACCCTATGCAGGGACATCTAACACTTCCCTTTACACATGGGACAATTCACAGCTTCAGTTACCTGAAAGTAGAAAAGGGGTAGTAGAAGGAAAGGAGGCTCTGGAAACCCAGTCACCTGAGTTTAAATCCTAATGCATCTTAACAGCTGTGCAACCTTGGACTAATTATTTGCTGATGTTTATATTAAATTGATATTAGACTAATAAATATAATTTATTAAAATACTGTATAAATGATTTATTAATATTAGGAATGATCTATGACAAAACACATATAACTTTATAGTAAAAAGTGAATCTTTCATGGTGGTAAACACCTGTAATCCCAGAATTCTGGGAGGCTGAGACAGGAGGATCACAAGTTTAAACCCAGCCTTGGGTTTTTAACAACTTATCAAGATCCTGTCTGAAAAAAAAAAGGAAGGACAGAAAGAAGAGAGGGAGGGAGAGGAAGAGACAGGGGAAGAGAAAGAGGGAGGGAGGGAGAGAGAGAGAGAGAGAGAGGGAATATATGAATATATGCTAGGGATGAGGCATAATATGAAGGCCTTTGATTTCATCTCCAGTACCAAAAAAAAATAAAAAGTGAATCCTCATGTCTCCAAATGTATAAATCATTTAGTAAGTGGAAGAATCCTGGGATGAAATTCAGAACATGGATAAATATTTGCTGTACAAGAGTGTAAGACAACCTTACTGAAGAAAGTGGAGAGAAAAGATATCAACTCTTACACTGCAAATGAGTGGAGTCTATCAGACTAACACTGTTAGGCAGAAAACACGTTGATAACTATGTGCTCCAGTTGGAAATGGAATGTACAACTACCAGAAAGTGTCTCTAAAAGTAGGGATGCACTTTTCTTGTTGCTTCTTTCCCTTGGGGAGGAACATCCATCTTGAATGGACCCCTGGGTATAAGACAAGGGTTGAGGATGATGGAACAAGAAATGGAGGAAGTCTATTTTTTTTTCATGATCAGGGAGCTGCCATAGTAGCCAAGTTTACATGGATTGAAAATGAAGCTTCTACCTAGTTTAAATCACTCTTAATACAGATTTTCTGTCACTCATAGATGAATCTAATCCTAACTAATGTAAATTTTACTTATATCTTTTTCCTCCCTGCCTCTTATACCTCCACCAAATCCTGTATCCCTCAAAAATGAGGTCACATAACATTTCAAGACATAACTCTCCTTGTGAGACTTTCTGAGTAATCTTAAGCACCCAGTTCTAGCCCGTGAAAGGGGAACATGAAGTAAAGTCAAAAAAGATTATGTCTTTCCATGGAATAATAAATGCTAGCAAGCAGCATAATTCGTAGTATTAGCTTTCCCATTTCTGGTGCAATATTCTTGACACTTGCAACTTAAAGGAGGAGGGGGTTCAAGTTGGCTTATGGTTTCAGAGGGTTCAGTCCATGGTTGCTTCAAGGCTGAAATGGTATAGTGGAAGGGGATACCACAGGAATGTTGCTCACCTGATGGCAGCCAGGAAGCACAGCAGGGGAATAGTGCTATAAAAGAAGGGACCAGGAAACAGATATAGACCCCAACCAAGGTCATGCTTCCATGACCACTCAAGCACACCCAGAAGTGTGCTTTACTAATCCCCCAGGCAGTTCCCAACCCAATCAAGTTTACAATCCAACTTACATTTCATTTCATCCCTTGTCAGCCTGAGACCAAGAAACATCTCCTTAAACTATATGTTATTTTTAAATAAACACCATAATTCCACCTAACATGATATAAATCCCATATGCAGCCAAATATGGATCCAGGCCCTCTTTGAAATCTCAACAGTTTTAGCATTGCTCAAAAGTCCAAGCCCAAAGTCTTCTCTGAGATTCAAGGCAAACTTTTGGTTGTGACCCCTAAAAATGCAGAGCAAGGTACATGTCCCCAATGTGCAGTAGTACAGGCTAAGCATTTCTATTCCAAAAAGGAGGAATAGAAAAATGAAAAAGAATTGGACCAAAGCAAAACTGAAATCTAGCAGAGCAAACATTAAGTCCTAGAGCTTCATGTCCAATGCCCATGCCAGGTTGTGGTGAAGTGTGAGTTCTGCAAGGCTTGGGCAACCCCATGCCTATAATCCCTATAACCTTACTGTTTCCAACTTCCATGTCCTCTCTCTTGGACTGGTGCCACAAATTACCTGTGACTTTACTTGGCAGATGTTCCACATTCTTGGCATCTCTGACTTCCAGGGTTCTCCATTGTACTTTCAACTTAATTCCCACAGCTTCACATACTCTCCTCTCAGGGGCACATTACCTGGTCATTCAAGCCTTCCTTTGGGTGGAAACATACAAGATCCCACAACTCTTACATTCTGCATACTGGTAGAACAATCATCAAACAGACAACACCAGAGTCTGCTGCAGTGCAAGCAGTAGCCTGGATCATGGATGCAGCAGCTTCTGAGTGCCTGGATCCCTGAGAATGGTGAAATGAATCCCAGGGAACCAATTCCATGGGCAGTCCTTCTTGAGGAGGGGTCCAAAGCCTCTCTTCTCAAATGAAAAGTTTACACATTGGCACCTTAAGCCAGCAATGATTGGGATCTTGTTGATTCTTGAGATGCCTTCTTGGGACTCTTTTGTAATGGCATGAATCCTTTGAGCAACCACTACCTCCTTTGGCCCCAACTTTACATGTCCTTATTTTCTGGCAAAGAGTTTTAAAATTTTTTCCTGCTTTGCTTTTCCCTCCCAATTTTTACTATAAGTCTGGATAAAAGCAGCTAGCAGTACACCTGCCACAGCCTGAATGTTGGCTTCTCTGAAATTTCCTCCCCAAGATCAGTAAGTTCATAGCCTATAAATTCAGCCTTCTGCAAAGTCTCAAGGCATGGGCAAAATGCAGACTTTTTTTTTCTTTTGGTGAAATGCAACACACATATCATCTAGTCCAATTGATAATGCAGTCCTTGTTCCCAAATAAAATCTCCTGAGACTGACCTTTACTATTTGCGTTCCTATCAGCATTCTCTGACCAGAATCACCTGTCGAGCTCTGCTCACAGCAATGTAGGATTTCTCTAGCCCACATTTCTAGACTTTTCTAAAGACTTCTGAACCACATGGTCATGTATAGTCACAGCAATAACCCCAGTCCTCTGTGTCAGTCTGTATTAATCAACTTTCATGTTGTTGGTATAAAATACCCAGCTCTTGTAACTTAGAGGAGGAGAGGCTTATTTGGCTTATAATTTCAGAGGGTTCAGTCCATGGTAGTTTGAAACCACATGGTGGAAGGCCATTGTGAAGGAATATTGTTCACCTAATAGCAGCTGGGAAGCAGAGCTCTCAAAGAGGAAGATGCCATTGATGCACCTTGAAACCATACTTTTTTTTGGGTACCAGGGATCAAACTGGGGTCCTTACACTTTCAGGGAAGGTGGCAGAACCACTGAGCTAAATCCCAGGCCCAAGACCATACTCCTAAGTGAAATAAATTGAACACACATATCCAAATATCACATGGCTTCTCTGGTGTGAGAAACAAAAAATGTAAATAAGGACCAAAATGTGTAATAGTTATTGTGAAATAGAAAGAAAATGTTCAAAGGGGAAGAGGTACCAGAAGATGGGAGAGGGAAAGGAAAGAAGGGAAAAAGGAAAAAAAGAGAATAGAAGGAAAATGTGGAAACAAATCTTTTGTAAGTAAGGAGGGAAGAGGGATTGAAAGGAGGGGAGGAAAATGGGAAAAAAATAAAAATCAAGATGTATCATGTACAGGTATAAACTCGATATGATGAATGTTATCATTATGTATATCTAAAATGTACCAATAAAATTAATTTTAATAAAAGAGAGAGGAAGGGGCCATGAACCAGATATAAATCCCAAGATCATGCCTCCATGACCAACCCAAGCACACCTAGAAGTATGCTTTACTAATCCCATAGGCAGCTCCTAAGCTAATCAAATTGACCATTAAGCTTAACTGTTGTGTTATCATTTTCACAAAACAGTTTTTTAAATTAGTCAGATAACAATATAAATTTAGTTTTTGTTTCCTTTATATTAAAATTACACACTTACTGAATTTTGAGAAAAATGTCAAAAAGTATAACTTATGTAAATTTAAAGCAACAGAAGTTGCTTTGACAGGAGAGTGTAAGTTTTGGGTCTAAAACAATTAAAATATTAAGAAAATAGTCACTCACAAATAGCAGTTTGTCTTCATTTAAATACTTTTCATAAATAGGCCTTAAGGTCTCCCTCCTCTCTCCCGCCTTTTCTCTCTCTGCCTCATCCTGCCCTTCTCCCCCAAATTTTGATGTTACACTGGATATAGGAATTGCTGTTTATAGAGAGCAGAAAAGTAAGATAGCAGTTAATAGTTTCTAGGTGTCCATTTCAAAGTGGATACTTAGCAACAATTCCAGGTCAGAGCCACAGTTCAGAAATTTACGTGAGCTACATACTCACTCTGTTAAACATCTTACTTGTGTGGTTTTCAAATAAGAACTACCTTTGGAAGGTATATGAGCTGACATTCAACCAATCATGTTTCGTTTGTCTTATCTCATTTTCTGCCAAGGTGAATGTACTTGCTGTGTTTATAAAAAAAACAAACCTCAAGTTTTGGACTAACATCTGACAGCATTTGAAACAACAGGAAAAACAAAACCAAACCAATTGGCTGGAGAGATAGTTCAGGGGTAGAGCACTTACTCGGCATACACATGGCCCTGGATGCAATTTCTAGAATCACACACACACACACACACACACACACACGCACACAAAAGAAGAAATCAAGATTCTTAGATGGCAGATGATAGCAATTTTAAAAACCTAAGATCTACTTTTAAGTAAGAATTAACAGTGTATTTAAGCCCACAAATAAGTTGGAAGAGTTTACATTAGTGTTAAATAAAATAATTTTCATGAAAGTGAAACATTATTCTAAAAGCACTCATTCTAACCCAGCCTCCTAAGTTTTCATCTCTTTATGTTCAGTTGCAGGAAACTAAGACAAATATCTATAAAAGGAGAAATAGATAAGTGATTGTGGCACTTGATATTTATAGTTATTAAGCTTGGTATTAAGCCTCTTTCCTTCTTTACATCTACTTCCTATCTGTGTTTCAAAACCAAAGGGAATGTGTCATGTCTGAAGGCAGCAGACATCTGTGTTGACAAGGAAACACACCATCCCACCTGATGCTGCAGTTGTTCCAGTGTGAAGAATGCTTGAATTTGAATGAGAATAATCTCCAGTGCAAAAGGCTTATGTCCTAGGAACAACACTGAGGTTCAAAGAGAACAGAGAGAACCAGATATTGGGGTTGACAGATTTGTTCTACCTAAAACAATTTCTTGTCTGGCCAGATCCAAGTTACTTAACCCATATAAACCTCAGTTTCCTTCACTACAAAGTTGAGTCTAAGGTCTTTTCCAGAAGACACTCTGTGATTCTTTTTAAAATTTAATTAATTAATTAATTTTTAATTTTGAGACAGGATCTTGCTGTGTAGTTCAGACTGGGGATTTTATAGGGAGCAAAGGTCGTTCTGATGACCAAATGATCAGAAGATCATAAGTAATCTTCTGAGGGCAAACCACTTAGAGAACTCCTTTCCAAGGGTTGTATCACTGCTGTTGTAGTATGGAGTGGGGGGCGTGTGTGTGTGTGTGTTGCCGGGTGGTTTGGAGAAGAGAGATCTCTACCCTTTACACATCAACAGTTAAAAACATGTTGAAAAAAATTCACTGTGCTCTCTTGTCTTTGGGTTAACAGGAATGAGGCCATCCTGAGCTCATGGTCCCGTGGAGACTGCCCAGAAGCCTGAAAAGTCTGCCCAGCCCTGCCGAAACAGCACCCTTGGCAGCACTGAGAGGAAGGCGAGGGGGCAGCACAGTGAGTCTGTGCCCCACATGAGTGAGCACAGTGCTGGGCAAGGGTGTGTCTTGTACTGAGCACCGAATTAACCCCTGATTGTCATTATCAGCCATCACAGGAATAGTGGGCAGTCATCTAGGAAAAAAAAACCAAAACAGCAAACCTTTTAACTTACTCAAACTTCACTTTAAAAAATTAACTGTAGGTGGGCCAGGGATGTAGCTCAGTGGCACCATGCCTGCCTGGCAAGCTCAAGGTCCTGAGTTTGACCCTTGGTATCAGGAAAAAATAAAATAAAATAAATAAATAAGCTGTAGGGCTGGAGTGCAGCTCAGTAGTACAGCACTTGTCTAGCCTGTGCAAGGCCCTGTGTTTGATCCCCAGTAGCCCAAAGCAAGCAAGCAAACAAATAAATAAATGATGTATAATACTTAGTGCATTATTATTCTGGCAGTTGTCTGCTTACATTTTCCTTTGATATTTCTCTGGCATGGCTGTTCGATCTAAGACCTTATGCTGGAAGTGATCTACACAGTGCATGGTGAGAAGGATGAGAGCCAAAGCCAGTGTCTCTGAATCTTTCTCTCCCTCCACAGCCTCCTTTCCCTTCTGGCCTCCCAGTCTCAGGCATGGTGCTGTCCAGCTGTCTGAGTGCCCTCTGGCTTAGCAAGCTTGCTCCCCTCTTCAGTACCTCTCTATAACTACACTTTCATTTCTCCTAAAGCCTCTCTGGGAAGTTCACCCTAACCCCGCCTGCATCCTGTTCCTTCTCCCTGTGGCCCCAAGCTCTATGGAAAGCCCTGTGACATGGGCTTTCAAGTACTCTATCTGTCCTTGGCCCTTCACCTATGAGGTTTTTGATCCTGTTTGTAGGCCTAGTAAACTCTTATACCTGCCATTTTTCACGTCTCAGCTAAAATTCTTCAGATATTTTATTACTTTCTTCTCAAAGATACCTCAGCAACCCAGACAACTATCTACCCCCAGCACACTCAGTATCAGGTTCCCAAACATTTCATTTTGATTTTTATATTTTAAGCTTTGAGCACAGAATCTTCTTAATACATGCAGAATGAATAAATAGACCCATATTCTAATAATGACATATTGAATTCTTATTTTGTACAGGGGAAAGAAGGAGATACTGGATAAAGAAATTTGCAAGCTGAAATATGGGAATTTATATTAAACCATGTTTGCACTTTAATTTACTTAATGGAAACTCACCTTGAAACAAAGGAAAATGAGACCAGATAGTCTCTACAGTCTCTTTCAGTTTCAAAGATCTTGCCTAAAAGGAAAGTCTCTCCACATCCTTCCCCAACACACTGCCATGAGTTTCTCTTATACTTTATAGCAACTATGGACTCATTTAGGTTAAAAAATTGCTCTGTTAAAGATTCCATTACTTGTTAGGATTGTTAAACCTCCTAAGCCATGTAGTACAAATTATTCTAAGTGGAAATCCCTCTGCAAACCCACTTGCTGGGGAAAGTGAGCACTGGAGAAACATGCTTTGAATGGAAGGCTCTTTCCTGGCATTCAGGCCATAGCTGTAGCACAAATCTGTGCTCCTGGACTGGAATCCACTGTTGGCCCAAGTTCCTGGCTCATGGGAATGTAGTCTACAATTCGAAGACCCTGGGAAACAGCAGTGTCTCTCTTTTCTCACCCATGAAAGGGTGATAAGAACAGTAAATCTCTCAGAGGAGAGGGCTAAAGTCTAGTATATTTTGGTCAGTTATTGCTCTGAGCTGGAGATGGGGTGAGGGATGAACTGGTCACAGCACAGGGGCCATGGGAAAAACCAAGTCAGGTGCAACACACTGTGGAGTCCTGACCTGCTGGGCAACGATACAGTGTTCTAAGGGTTTCAGGACAATCATGAACCACAGCCTGCCTGGGGGCACTGGTGGTTTAGATTCTGGAGTCCACACCTTCTTCCCCTGGAGAATCTTTGCCATTCCCTGTGAACTGAGCTAAGGATGGCCACTGTACTCTTCATTTCTTTTCTTTCTTTTTTTTTTTTTGGTACCAGGGATGGAACTCAGGACCTTGTGCTTGCAAGCCAAGTGGCAGCACCACTAGAGTACAGCTAAATCCCTGTACTCCACAGAGCTGTGATGCACACAGAAACTTTGGACTGTGAATAAGAAATGAAATGCCAGAAGACTGATCATCTGTAAGTAAATGATCAATCTCCCTACTTCACCTTTGGAAGTGAAGGTCATGGAGAACTTTGTTCTTGAAGAGTTCAGAGCATCCAGTCCTGAGCCTCACCTCACACAAACACAGCTTTGGATCAGGATCTCCAAGAAAGGAATGGAGAATCTTCATTGAATCAGGGTCCCTGGGTCATCCTGGTGTCCTTTAAGCCCTTGCTTAACAACAGAATGGGGATCACTTGGGAAATATAGACTCTGAGGCCCTGCCCTAGACCTGCTGAATATGCTTTTTTTAAAAGACAGACTCTTGCTATATAGTCTAAACTGGTTTAGAATTCACTGTGTGGCCCAGGTTGCAGTCAAACTGGATTCTCCTGCCTCAACCTCCTAAGTGCTGGGCCGCCATACCTAGCTTTGAATCTGCAATTAAAAAAAAAAAATTGTAGTAAAATACATATAACACAAAATCTACCACCGCAGCTATTTTTAAATGTATAGTTGTCTTAGTTACTTTTCTTGTTGCTGAGACATACTCAACACCCACAAGTTAAGGGAGGAAAGGTTTATTTGGCTCACAGTTTGTAGAGGTTCCAGTTCATATCTGGCTGGTTCCAAGGCAGGGTGGCATGGCAGAGGGGCATCACAGAGGAGAAACAGTTCATGGCAGGCAGAAGATAGCAAAGCAACCAAAGAAGGGATCTTAGCAGCTTCTTTCTGCCAGTTTTATATCCTATATTACAGAGAGCTGAATTAGGCGGAAATATTATAGACTGTCAGATAGGGCTAGGTTCTCAAGAGAGTCAGGACAAAGGTAAAACACATCACAACTGCGGCTGGAGACACATCTGTTGGAGATGTATACTCCAGACCTATATACTTCCTTAAAGGACAAACACTGGGCCTAATGAAGTCTAGATAGACATCAGTCACCCCAATGGGTGACCACAGACCTCTGGACTCACTATTTCCTAGGAGAAGTCTTTGTTCTTTCCATCCACACTTGTTACGTGACTTGTTTTCCAATTCGACCATTATTTCCTAAGTGACTATACTTGTAAACTTATTGGTTGATCATGGCTGTGACCCACATTGTACCCATGTGGGTTTTACTCCATTAAACTTCCCCGTAGAGGCCAGGGATTTAGCTCAGTGGTTTTGCCGCCTGCTGTGCAAGCACAACAACCCAAGTTTGATTCCCAGTATCAAAAAAAACCCAAAAAACTTCCCTGTAGAGTGGGGTCCCCAGGCTACCCATTCAAGCCCCCTCCTGTCTTTCAGGAGCTATCCTATCAATAAATATCTTCCTATTCTTAACCTCTATTTTTCCTACAATCCATTCTTTGAATTTTAAAGAACATGAGCTCAGCATATCAGACATCTAACAGGTTTGGAGATATAATATTTCATATTTAATCTCTGGTATTATTTCCAGTATCATTATCTAGACTTCTGGGATTAGGGCAGGTGCCAAACCAATCAGTGGACTGATTTAGTAATCACATACCCTTAATCTCAGCACCCTTAATTGTAGTATTGCACCATAAGTCAGTCACACAGTCTAGATCCAGCCACCTCTGAGCAAGCCCCACCTATGTCCACACGAGGCTTGGGGGGATCTAGGCACAAACCATAACAACAGTTCACTAGTGTCAGTTCATTCACATCTGTGTATCTGATTTTCAAAACTCTTTGCATTTTGAAAAATTCAAATTTGATGCCATTTAAACAAGTCCTGAACTCTCCCTTCCACCAGCCTCCAGCCAACACCCAGAATCTGCATTTTTTTTTTTTTTTTTGTACTGGGGATCGAATTTGCATCCTTGCACTTGTGCAGCAGGCAGCGAAACCACTGAGCTAAATCCCCAGCCAGAATCTGCATTTTAACAAGATCTTTGGGTAGTTCTTATGTCTACAGAATGAAAATCCAAAATAAGAAAACCAAGAGTCTTGAGCGAGTTTGGGGAGGCAGCCAGGCCATTTCCATAGGGTAAGGTAAGGGGTGAAGCAAGGGGAAATGAGTCAGCAGAACAGTGGCAAAGCTCTCTGGGTAATTCTGCTATGTGCTCATGTTTGAGGGCAGCAATCTTCCACCCAGGAACTTGAGAAACATATTCATACCCAAGACCATCTCAAACCAGCTAACTCATCTCTGGAAGGAGGACCCAGGCATTTAGATTTTTGAAAATCTCCTGGAGACTTATAATTCTACCAGGGGTTATTTTTAATTTTCATTTTATTTTGTTCATTGAGATATTTTACTTATATATATATGTTTTATACTCCTAGAAAAAGAATCCCCAGATTTTTCCTCCTGTGTGTTTTCCTCTTGCTTTTTCCTGGTATATGATACCAGCTGAGGTTTTCAGTACAACCTAGCTGACAAGACAGGACCAGATTTTTTGTCATTTTTCTACATCTTTTGAATTTCAATCAGATCTAGGGCTGATTACTCCACACTTATTTAATCCATCTGTGAGGAGGTTCACAACAATTTTCCTAGCTCTGTGGGCACCAGTGATTTCACCCTTGCCAATGTAGCCATGCTTTGTCATCACAGTTAGAAACTGGGAATGATTTCTGGGTGTGGTCATGCATGGCTATAATTCTAGCATTTAGGAGACTGAGTCAGGAGGATCATGAGTTCAAGTTCAGTTAGGGGTACATAATAAGTTCAAGGCTAGCCTGCTCTATATAGTAAGACCCATCTCAAAACAAAACAACAACCACGAAAAACAAAACAAGGGGAAAAATCAAACAACCAAGAAAGGAAGGAAGGAGAAAAGATGGAAGAAAAGAAGAAGGGAGGAAGGAAGGAAGGAGGAAGGAGAGGAGAGGAAAGGAAAGGAAAGGAAAGGAAAGGAACTAGGTGATGGCCTAGTAAGGATCTAGCATTTGCTTTTCTTTTCTGTGTTGCTGAGAGCATTAGCCAGACCATTCACATGCACCATTGTGGCAGCACAGAAAGATGGTGGAAAGAGCAGTAAGATTTATGGCCATTGATGGGAGGGGGTGAAGGAGGTTGGTAGGAAACAGAGGATTCTTCAACAAGGTGTGGGAATTAGAGAGAAATAGTGGTTCTAGGGTAGGCCATATCCTCTCAATTACACTGATCTGACTCTGGGAAATCCAACAAACAGAGGAGCAAAACTGTGTTTGTGAAGATAAAGAGCTATCTTATTAGGCTCTTGTTACCTTTGCTGCCTGTGCGCCCCATGTTGTTTCTGCTCTGCCATACCTGTTTGTCATCCCTGCCTTGGAGTTGGCTGATTATGGACTGAAAACTCTACGAACTGGGCTGGAGTCATGGCCTAGAGGGGATAATGAATGCCACCCAAGCACCGGAAGGTACCAGCCCCCCGACACACACCAGCTGTAGCGGGAGTCCATGGCACTCCTTCCACCACACACAGGTGCTCAGGCCTCAGTGTCCAGTGGCTGCTGGACTCGGCCCTGAGGCATAGCTACAACTTCTACTGTGATATTGAAGAAAAATTGAGAAGAGAAATCTTTGCCATATTTCTGATCTCAGCAAGAAAGATTTGTGTCTCTGATGATGCAAAGCACTGATGGTATCCATCAGTGTCTTGTAGATGTTCTTTCAAGGCATACTACTGAGAATGTCCATTAATGGAATGTTGCTCCAAGAATGATGTAGGCAGGGTCAGCTGAAGAAGCCATGATGCAACCAGACTCATGGTCCCTAATACTGAAGATATTTGAAGTCTTTATATTCTGAGATGGTTCATTATGCAGTGATAATTGAACCAGGATGCTGACTTCTATGAAGACATCAGGATCTGGGAGTGAGGGGAGGACAAGGAGCTGTGCTGCCTCCTCTTGGACATCAGAGAGCCCCTGTGATGGAGGCATGGAAGCCACACGAGCCCCATGCACAGGATCTTGCTGTGTATTTTGGGCTGGGCTTGAACACAGTGTGTAGCTGAGGCTGACTTCAAATGCATATCCTCAGTCTCCTGGTGCTGGGATTACAAGCATCCTCTACCACATCTGGAAGCAGTTAACAATTTGCTGGCAACAAGTGAGTTGATATTCTCTCCCTGATAAATGCTGCTGCTCCCAGCTGGCAGCGCAGTCATGAAGGGTAAACAAGTGGTGCTCAGAAGGGGACTGTTCTCTACAAACTATCTTCCTCTGGTTCACCTCTTTGCAGATCCTGAAATCAAGATTTTAATAGCTCAATATTGCTGGTATCAGGTTGACCCTCACATAGAAGAAATTTGTTATATAACTTTCTAGACTAGGCCCAGGGGCACCATAGCCATGTAAAATCCTCAGATGTACTTCACAGTGCAAAACAGCAAAAGACTGGAGGAGCAGAGCCCCCCCCCCCCCAGTGCTGAGGAGGTGAGCTGCATGGGTGCCAGTAGCACCACTCTCCCCCACCCCGGTAGCTGTGCTGAGACAGTATTTTGATCCACAGCACAGAGGCACAGGGGGTCATAAAGGACATTTTCTGAGCTCCAGGAGATAGAGCAGAAGTGAGCAACAAAAAGAGGGCCTCTCTCAGGCTCCTTGATGAAAAGGGAAGCCCATTGGGAAAGTGAAGAAAATCTCTGCAATAAAGGCACACCAGACCACTGTAGTTGCACACTGAATCAGGCAGGATGGTGTGTGACTGCAGCTCCAGCACTCTGGACAGCTGAGGTAAGAAGGTAACATGGTGGAGTCCAGCCCAACCAATTTGGTGAGTTAGTGAGACCCTTAGTGGGCATCTGAAGTAAAATGTCTGAGATTATAGTTCACCGAGGAGATGCAGAGTACAAGCCCCAGTAATGCAAAAGTGAAAAACTAACAGATAGATGAGAAATAGAAAAAAACATTCATAGATACTTACATAAAAATAACAAAATAAGTAGCCACTGATTTAGTATGAAGAAAAAATGGCTGTCATGGGCGGAGACAGGGGGAGAGTCCCCTCAGTCCTGGGCCTGACTCTCCCAAGGATGCAGAAGGTTATGGAAGAATCACATAGAGACCAAAAGCTTAGAAGCAAAGTTGTACTTTTATTCAGCAAGCATGCAAGAGTACAGCTACCTTTTCTCAGGGAGACAGGCAGGGGTGACCAAAATGGAGCCACCATTGAAGGGGGGCTCAAGATGCTGATTTTATGGGAAAATGATGAGAAATGGAAAAAATGGAAATAAAGTCTTTGTAAATATGAAAGGGTGGAGGGTGTGAAGGGAGGGCTAGGAATGGGGAAAAAATAAGAACCAAGATGCATTATGTAAAGGTATAATTCCCAATGAGAAATGTACTTGTATTGTATACCTACAATGTACCAATAAAAGAATTTAACAAAAAAAAAAGATGCTGGTTTTATAGAAGTTGGGGGCCTATCCTGCCTCTGGGATGAGGGCACCCCTCCTTGATTGGTTAATGATTAACTTAGCTCATTACTAGGGACAACAGGGAAGGATCTTTTCAGGGGCCCTTTACATCTTAGGGCCAAGGTTCTTTTTCCTTTTGATCTTAGCAAACCAAGCTTTGCAGGATACAGTGTGAAGAGGAGGTGCAACCTCAGCAGACTGTCAGCTTTTTATGAGTGGTTAAGCCTGTTCTGCCAGCTATCTGAACGCCTGTGGGGGGAACCTCATCTCTCCCTGCCTAGGGGTATCTATCCCTACAGGGCTATAGGCTTTTCTATTACATAGAGACTCGGGTCCTGGAACCCGAAGACATGAGTTCACTTCCTTGGCAACGTCTCCAAACAGAACTTGGAACCCTTGTTAATGGGTGTCACAATCTAGTAACAGCTGCACTCAAGCTCACTTGGCTGGAGATGGTCAACAGAGAACATGCTGAGCTGTTTCTCCAATTCGAGAGACCGCAGCCTCAGGACCCCAGGTAGAGAAAGTATCTGTGAAAGACTAAGAAGACAGCTGACTCCATCCAGATGCCACAGGCCATGCTGCAGCAGCCACACCCCAGGGGACGGTCCCTCCGGGAGTGACCACCAGTGACCTACCAAAATCAAGGTACCCCAGTGAAGTCTCCTTAAGCCCAAATACCAATGGCACAGAAACTGGGAAGAGCATGGGGCAAGTATCACCAGGCCCAGAAACATCCAGTAGCTCTGGGCAGGTCTCCCCAGAGCCGGGCACAGAAAACCTAGAGAGTCAAAATCCAGGCAGCGAGACCAAAGTCACAGCCATCGGCCCCCGAGAGACACTGAGAAGCCTGGTGTACATCCATCCAGGCCTGGCCACCACTATTGGAAACAACTTCACAGACAGCCTTGCAGAATCCTGGCCAGTGTGGTCCCTGCAGGCAGTCAAGCCACTCTCGTTCTCTGAGCCCTGCCTGCCTGTTTCCCTGGGCAGCCAATGCATCTATGGTCCCTTCTTCCCAGGCACCTCCACCACCCACACCTCTACCCAATCAGCCCTGATTTTCGGAAGAGACATCATGACAAGATCTCTTCAGAATTCCATCCCATTTGAGGGCCTGTGTGATAAAGATTGAGATGTGTGATGTTTGGACAGTAAACAGCTTTTCACCATGCACTGGGTAGAGGAGGAAGGAGACCCATACACTGTGTCACCTCAGTTGGAGTTACAAGAGGCCATTAGGCTTTCTGAGCTAAAGAAAGATTCTGAGCTCTTAATTCATTCATCGCCTTCTATACCAGAACAACCTAAAGTGCCTTGTCCAGGAGGAGAGAAATCCATCCACCACAGAACTGCAGGCCACTGGAGAACGCTGTATTATGTGAATGGCCACACTTTTCAGGCCAAACACTTCAGCAGATGAGCTCTCTGTGCTGTCTGCACAGACTGTGTAGGGGGACTTGGCCACCAGGTGTATAAGTGCACCAACTGTAAACTCTCAGTTCACAAGAAGTGCCACAAACTTGTCACAATTGAATGTGGGCAGCATTCTTTACCATCAGAGCCCATGGTGCCAGTCAATCCATCATCCATGGCTTCAGACCCTGCACACACAGTGATCCCACATAACCTTTCAACTCATGAGGCTTTAGAACAAGCTGATGAAGAGAATGAGGCAGGGAACACTGGGGAAAGTGGCAAAGCTTCATCTGGTTTAGGTCTTGAGGACTTCGATTTGCTCCAAGTGATTGGCAGAGGAAGTTATGGGAAAATATTGTTAGTCCGACTGAAAAAATCAAATCATATGTATGCACTGAAAGGAGTGAAAAAAGAGCATGTTGACATTGATCGGATACAGAGAGAGAAGCACATTCTACAGCAGGCATCCAATTGTCCTTTTCTAGTTGCACTGCATGCTTGCTTCCAGACAGAAAGCAGACTGTTCCTTGTTCTAGACTATGTCAGTGAAGGAGATCTACTGTTTCATGTGCAGCAACAAAGATGGCTTTCTGAAGAACATGCCAGGTTTTACTCTGCAGAAATCAGTTTAGCAGTCAACTATCTTCATTGCCAAGGAATACTTTACAGAATTTTAAAATTGGAAAATGTATTACTCAACTCAGAAGGGCACATTAAACTCATCGATTTTTGCTTGTGTAAGGAAGGCTTACAGTCAGGAGACATGACCCACACTTTCTGTGGCACCCTAATTTCATGGCTCCAGAATTTATAAGAAGGGAAGATTACAGTTTCAGCGTGGACTGGTGGAATCTTGGAGTCGTAATATATATCATGATGATTGGAGAGTCTCTATTCCATCTTGATGAAAGCTCTGATAACCCTTATGAAAATTAAATCGAGCATGTCTTGCAAGTAATCTTGGAAAGAGACATTGTTATACCTCGTTTTCTGTCTGTACAAGCTTCAAGTGTCCTACAGAGTTTTCTGAACAAGGACCCAAAAGAACGACTGGGTTGTCATCCTCACAGGGGCTTTGCTGATATTCAGGAGCATCCATTCTTTCAAAATGTGGACTGGAACATGTTGTAGCAAAAGCAGGTGGTGCCTCCATTTAAACCAAATATCTCTGAGTGATTCAGTTTGGACAACTTTGATCCTGAATTTACTAATGAAACTGTCCAGCTCACCCCAGATGATAATGATGTCATGAGGGAACTTGATGGATATGAATTTGCAGGTTTTGAGTATATCAATCATCTTACAATGTATGAAGAAGAAGGGGTCTGAACCCCATTTTTCAACTATGCATTTTGCTTATGTTTCCATTTAATGCTTGGAAAAACTTGTTACCAGCCTAGATAGAATTAACCATTTCAGAGATGTCTGGAAGCTAATTTTAATTTATTTTTTTGAAGCTATATTTAGATGTAATACTTGATTCTTATAGTCTATAGTACAGAATATGGAATTTTTTGTTCATAGATTAGATTTTTATGAACTGATTTAAATAACAATGAGGCAATCGCTTGTTAACCACACTTGTATATACATTCCATTTGTTGAGTGGGACATAATGCCTAATATTTTTTCTTTTTACTTATGATACAAGAAAACAATTTGTCTTTTCAGTAAAATATCTTGCCTATCTATGCTAGTTTCTCTCCAACCACACTTTTGAAACTGACCACCTTTTGGGGTCAGTTTATGAAGTCTTCAGGAAAATCCAAAAAATACCAACAATTGTGAATAAAAACACATATACTTGTATCTTTTTTATATGAAGAAAATACAATATATGACTACAGGCTTTGGAAAGGTAATGGTTCTCATGAAGTGGGGCATCTGAATAGGATTAAGGGATAATTTATTGAATGTTTATAAGTTTTGAATTATTCTGGATTTGAAACTAGATCATTAACTAAAATTAAATTAAACTAAGATTGTACCATTACAACTTATTTACATTTAGATGATGATGGTTACCTTTCACATCCTTGGCATAAAAATGATACTAAAACAGAAGGATGATATATAGCATCCTAATTTTAGTTAATGATCTGGTTTTGAATTCGGAATGATTTGAGATTTGTAAACATTTGGGAAATTATCTTTTAACCATTTTTAGATGCCCCATTTCATGAGAAGTATTGCTTTTCCAAAGCTTGTACTTGTGTATTGTCTTTTCTTCACATAATTTAGTTTGGAACTAATGAAAACATCAAAGGAAAATGTTTATAGACATTCTCCTGTTCATTTCTGAGGCATGTACGTTTCCCTTAATGCCTGAAACTTGTTTTAAAACAAAAAGCAGTATTCACAACATAAACTTATAGAGAATTCTAACACGTCAGAAATATGTTTAGGATCTTGCTTTTCAGTGTTGCTCTTTTCCCTAGGGCATTTCAGAGTGTAGAATAATCACCCAGGGTGTTTGTTTACCATGTTGATTACTGAGCCTACATTAGAATTCTTTTGGACTTTTGAACCTCATTTTGAGAAACACTTTCTTCAAGATATTCTTTTGTCCTCCAGTTAAATAGTAGAAAGTGTGTTCATGGTATAATAATTTAAGATGTTATAAGCAGAAATGTACGACTTTATGAACATTTTTGAACAAATTTTACATGAATGTCTTCATTACATACCTTTTTTGTTCCCCTCAACCAAATCTTATCAGTTTTTTGCCAGTGATATCCAAATGATGAACATTTTTCTTTGTTGAGGTTTTCACCATTATTCAGAGTGGTCTTTTGCTTTTCAATTTTTTAAGTAATAAGATTAACTATATATTTTATAGAGAACTGCATTAAAATATGTTTTCAACTATTTTTGTAGTATTTAAGTGTTATGTCAGTTCTTTTCATGTTATATAGAAATTAGCTCAAAATACTCTTTAGGGGAATAAGTCACTTTATAGTCAGAATGGTTGACATTTTGGTGTTTTAAAAAAATTTATTTTGCATAATCCTTCAGTTAGATTATTTTATGCATATGCAGCTTGGGTTAAATTTCAAGTACTGTGTTCAGCACTGGTATATTTACTGGATACATTTGTTTTGTTTTAATTTCTGTCATGTAGAACACTGCCTTGGTCATCATAATGTAATCTGTGTTGTGTTCTTTTTTCATGTTACAGCCTTTAAATAAAACATTCAATATAAATTCAAAACAAAAAAACAAAAAGAAAAAAACCAAATCCTTAACTTATATTTTGACCTTAACATGTAGTAGCAAGTACATACATTTGGAAACTTTTGATCATTATAAGGTCCATATTTTACCATGTATGAAATCTTGATGTAATGCAATTATCATTATATTAAAAAACAGTAATGTGTCAATCTCTGGGCTTTTTTATGATTTTGTGTACATTAAATAGTTCAAAGTTTAGTAAAATCAGTGATAAATAACCATGTCAGCTTTTTGTCTCTTACGCAATTTGAAGAACGCAAACTGTGATGAAACTGAAGTGGAAGTATATGCAAGGACTGCAAACAACATAAGAATTGAAAATTCAAATGAACAGCACAAATAGTTGGAGTACAATTGGAAGTGTAAAAAGAGCAATTCATTATAGGAGGCCAAATAAACAACCCAGAGGGAGAGGTCACAGAAACAAAAGTAATGGTGGTCATGAGGACAGCTATAAAAATGTAAGGCATACCTTTATTTTACAACTAAGGAAATGAAATTCAGAAATACTTGAGAGCTGAACAAACTGATTTTCATAACAACAACAAATTTCAACGCAGGTGAAAATACACCATCTAATGAGTGATTTCACCTTCCTGAATATTAAACACACTTACATTTTGGATTAAATAATTTGGTATATTAAAGCATATTAATTCACAAGTATTTACATAATAATTCTGTTCTTCATTTATTAGCATTTAACAGTTTTTGTAATTTTTCTCCTTCATTGTTGCACTTAAGAAGATACTACAAACCATCCTGATAAATTTGTTTTCATATGTTTCTGCTTGTTGATCTATGTATATGCAGCCTTATGGTATCACCTGAAACAAAAGAGGTTAATATCAAAATATAATAATTTTATAATTAGATTATGCCATTAATCAAGAATTTTAAAACCTTAATGTTGAAAAATACTGATTTTTTTCTACACCTTTCTTCACTTAGAGAATATGCAAATATAATTGGAAAATAGTCTGAAAGTATTGTAGAGTAGTCCTGATTTCTAAACATGCAGTAGTCTCTTGATTTCTCAAAACACTATGTGGAAATTATATTTATCAAATAGCTATTAGTAATTATTGATGAAGTATTGTTCACTTATTGAAGAGTAAGTGAAAATATAAAAGTGAAGCTTTTTTATATTTGCACTTTATTTGTAATGTAAAGGGAATTCTAGGCTCATGCCTTTCTTCCTATTATATTAAAAAATTCCACAGATGTCAAAAAAAAGAGCTATCTTATTAGAAGCTTCAACACTTTACATGTAAACAATCTAATATTTTGGAGGCAAACCGTTCCCTCATTGTCCATCATTATTTCCTACCATAGCATTCTGTTCATTTTCTTAATAGCACTTACCACAATTAACAATTGTCATGCTTATTATCTACATCCAAATGCTAAAATAACAGTAGTGGCTGTAAGAGCTGGGTTGGTTGATTTTACTCACTTCTTCCTCACATAAAGACCCTTGATAAATATTGAAATGAATGAATTGATGTACTGATCAACACTGCTCTGCCTCAAATCACTTTCTACTTGGCAGCCCCAAACTACCCGTGTTAGTTCCCATCCCACCTGTGTTAGTTCCCATCCCTATAACAAAATACCCACAGTCAACCCATAAACAGAAAAGGTTAGCTGAGCATGATGGTGCATGCCCATATTCCGAGCATTCTGGGAGACTAAAGTAGAAGGATCACAAGCTCAAGTCAGCCAGGGCGATTTAGTGACTTGGTAAGTCACAAAATGAAAAAGGACTGGAGGTATTCAGTGAAAAAGTCCAGGTTTTGGTTCCTAGTACTATAAAATAAATGAATGAAGAATAAATAAATAAATAAGAGAGAGAGAGAGTGACTGATTGGTTGATTTTGGCTCACAGTTTTGGAGGTTTCAGTCCCTGTTGCTTTAGGCCTATGGTGAGGTATGGTGGGAGTGCACAGTAGGGCAAAAATCACCTATCTCATGGCCAGAAAGAAGAAAGAGAAGAAAGAGCAGGAGTTCCACAGTCCCCTTCAGGGGCACCCTTCCAATGCTTAAGGATGTCCCAGGAGGCACTGCCTCTCCAACTTTCCACTGCCTCTCAGCAGCACCACACTGCAGACCAATCCATTAACCCATGAAATCTGAAGGCTATTCAACATATAAACCACAGTACCCACTGAGAGGAACACAGAAAGGGGACATACCAGCCTTCTTACAGTGAGAGAGACAGCTAACTGCTAGGCTTCAGAGAATTACAGAGGTGACTGGAGCAGGGCTGTGTGTGATGGTTGCATGAAGCAGTCCGAGTCAGTGCTGGCCGAGCTTTCCCAGGTGATAAACACTGGTGCAGGACAGAATAATTCACTTGGTGAAATTAGACTTGTTAAATGAAAATGTGGCAGGGTCTTGGAGCTAGTGAAATGTGAATATAAATGTGAGTTCACCCAGAACCTCCCAGTTGGAGAGGCTTGGATTATGATGCATTAATGCAGCTCTCTAGGTAGAATTTTGTAGTGGAAAGAGCAGATTTTGGAACAGAGCTGCACTCAAATTCTGCTCCCTCTGCTGGCTGGTTTTTTTAACCAAGGGAAATTACCCATCAGCTTCCCATCTGACAATGGGGCAGCAATTTTTATCTCATATATTATGCAAAGTACCTAGTAAAATGTCTAACCTATAACAGCATTTCATAAATGTGAGCTCCCTTATAAATTGTGTGGACTTCCTCACCCTTTCTTTTTCAAACCTTTTCTTCCTTTAGTTGCAGTTTAGTTCTTACTTCCTCATCACTAGAACTTCATGCCACCACTTCTAGCACCTACTGTCTATAACATTTTACTGGAAAAAAAAATCCCCATACTACCTTATGAATTTTCCTCTAATAGTACATGGAGAACTCTTGTATTGTGAATATTAAAAGCTGAAGGATTTATTTAGCTTATTTCTCGGCACTAACGAAAATGCCTTTTGAGACAGGAACCTCACCTTCTGTTTCTTTCTGTTTTGTGGCACTAAATTCTGTAATAAGGCACATACATAGGTCTGGCATGAACTTTCCTGATTTCAATTAAGTGCAATAGTCCAGGTGGGAAGCAGTGTTTGGTTCCTGAATATTTCTACATCCCTCCAAGCAAACTCTCTTGCATGCTGCCCAACCAAGCATACTGATATCATAAATCTAATTAAATTAAGTGCTATACTGTACTGAAAGAGGTAAGCTTCACTTTTTAAATCAGCTATTTATTTGCTTTACCTTTAACAGAATTAAAAGTATATGAAAAAAGACATAAAATCTTTAAATTATCATGCTTTTATTTTTGTTAGGACATCAACAGGGAATAAAAAATTCTTTCCCCTATCTAATCTGGGTTTTTTTTAGTGAAAAATCCCCAAGTTTTAGTTAGTATATTACAGCCCATGTAAAAGACGATCTTTCCCAAGTTGAGTTGGCTTCCTATCCCTCTTCTGTTTATCCTCCCTCCCTCCCACACACCCTGAGCTGTCATCACCCAGCCTGGCTCATACAGATGGGTGGGAAACATCACTGAACAGGTTTGTCCAGAAAGCAAGATGATGTTTTGGGAATATGTTCTAGATTTTAAAAAAACATTTCACTTCACATGTCAAGTTTCCTAAACATTCTTTTTTCCATCAATAATAGCAAAATCCTATACATAAAATTTGACCATAAAGGCAATCTAAGGGTATCAGGTACATTTGGCTATTGTGATTCTAAAAACAAATATGAAAAATGAATTAAAAATTTATAAAATCAAGGGGTGTAGGACTGTAGAGATAAAGTTAGCTTTATATTTTCAGGTGATAGAATGGATGGTGGGTAAATCTACTCTAGCTGGGTTAAAGGGCATTATTGGTTCACTTGTGAGTAAAGACATAATCTAGCAAAAACAGATCAAAAGTAGTAGTGGGAGAAACAGTACATTCAGTATATATTATCCTTGTTGTGTCCAGATCACGAAGTCTCCAAAGACCACCAAGGAGCCGTTTCCGATGTAAACACACGAGGGTCGTTTATTTAAGCTCGTGCAGGGGCACTCAACCATCACCGATGCAGCGGATCAGGATTGAGAGCCCCGAATTTCAAATCAGCAGGGTTTTTATTGTGGCTACCGCAAGGTTTGGGGATGTTTCATTTAGCAGTTACATGATTGGTTGGTATTTAGCAAGCATGGGGGGTTTAGGGGTGGCTACATGTAGAGTTTATGGGAAAAAGGAACAATCAGCACATTGACAGAATGTTCTATAGATAATGGGCCCGGGAGCATCTGTTTTCTGGGCAGACAGAGGATTGAGTTAGGAGCTGTGTCTCTTTTTTTTATCTGTTGTCCCACAGCAAGGACATTTTATCATTAGTTTATGGGCACAAAGGAGACTAGGGGAATAGTTGACTTCAGTGAAGTGGAATTTATGTGAAGGCCATTTTATTGTCTTATATTTAAGATGGAGTCAAACTTTAAAATGGAGTTAGTTAGGTCTCACATCCTAACAGTTAAGGTTTGGGATTAATTGATTGGGTCATGATAAGCCTGTGCTCTACCATTGAGCTATCTACACCCCCAGCCCCTATTTTGGTGTTTTGAATAAGGAAATCCGTACACTCACTTTCGCAATACATCTCTGCATCATTCATGGAAGAGAGTGGAATATGAACCTACCCGCTTCTCTCATTTTCAGCCTCTGAAACTTTGCAATCTAGATGGGGGCTGCTCTGCTCCTCCAAGGATTCAGTCATGTTCCCAGCAGCAGGGGGATCTAAGGAAGCAGGGGCAGGTGTGCAACACAAGATCTGGTGACTTCTGTTGCTTTGTACTTTCTCAGCTTTGACCCCAACTTGCTAGGCCCAGGGCCCTGGCTTCATTCAATGTGTCCAAGTGGCTATAAATGGGATTCAGGATACACTACCCCAAACTATATTAACCTGAAAGAAATGGCAGAAGCAAGAAGACCACTTGCCCCATCCTTCTCCCCCATAGCAGGTCAGATGACTTTCACATAAGAGGTGCCCTCTGTATTTCAGGAGGAAAGGGACATCCTTATATTTATAGACAGAGGGACACAGAAGAATCTGAACAAACAGGTCTTGCTAAGTCTTCCTTCCTCCAGTTTACTTCCATTAAATTATATTCCTTTTTATTATACTTCTCCATGATTTTCCACTTCTTCTTCACCAAATCCTTCATAAAAAATATACAGGTTTGCCCATTGCTTCGGGTCTTCCTTTCCTGTACAAAGACTCCCATGCCATATAAAACATATTAAATATGTATGCTTTTCCCTTGTTAATCAGTCTCTTGTTTTAGGGACTCCAGCCATGAATTTAAAGGAAAGATGAGAAGGAAAGATATTCCTCTTCCCTGAACTGCCAAGCACAAATTTTAGTAACCAGATCACATGTATTGTTATCTCAGTTTTTCTAGAACTAAGGCTCACTGTGGATATTATGAACATTTTTATTAGTTTTCCATTTGCCATCCACTCCCATTTCCTAACATAGTTACCTCTTTGCCATGCAGCCCAGGCCTCTCACAGAAAGCTGACCCCAACCCAGGCTCAAGAAGTGAGCTCTGATGGGCTGAAGGTCATCAGCCCACTCCAGTCTGTTGGTCAGTTTATCAATTTGGGAATGTGCAAGTGACCCAGGCCATCCAATAGGGTGGATCTCAGTCTCTTGCTTGGAATGCAAGGATGGAGAGCTAGAAGACATTTACCTCCCATGGCCACTGGCAAAAACCGGTTGGTTGCATATTCCCCAGTGTTTCCATTTTTCTTCTGGGCACACAGCAAGTCTACATTTCCCAGCCTTTCTTGAAATTAATGGTTATGTGTCTGAGATGCAGCCCATGAAATGTTGGCCAAATTGACATCTTGGCATCCAAGCCTGACCCCTCAGGAGGGTCCTTCCATTTTCTTTCCCTGTCTGCTGCCTGAATGGAGCAGACTCCCAGGATCAAGGCAGACAGAACCACACAGGAAGGAGCCTGAGTTGCACATAGTGGATAGTGTTCCAAGACCATAGCTTGAGCAGGAACCCAGGACTGAACAGCTGCAAAAATAAATACATTTATGTTGTGCTCAATTTTGAGGTTGTTGGCCAATGTGTTAATCTTCCCTGATTAATTCACTTCCTTACCTCTGAGCTTTCCTTTTGATGATCCCATAAATTCTTTTTATTGTTTGGACATGTTTGCGTTGGATTTTTTGTTGTTGTTGTTGCTACTTGGAAGGTGAAAACTTTACAGATTCTGCTCTGCATCCCATCTCATTATTGCAAGTGGCTTTTAGTCATGCTGTGGATACTTATTTGACTCTGCTCATTTCTGGCATTTAATGTCACCCTGCTTAGGCAGAGTGGATCTTTTTTGGTTACAGCTTAGGTAGCAATTGTGGTTAGGTGCTTCGTGTTTTCTTCATTCACTAAAATAATACTTTTTTTTCCACTGAAAATTTTTCTTCATTTAAGGATTAAGTATAATCACCTTTGTGTCTAGGCTGCTTCTAGTTAATTAGTTAATGCTTCCTAATTACAGTACTTATTTAAAAACCTAGAGCTGGGTATAGTGCCACATGCCAGTAATCCCAACACACACAAGGCTGAGGCAAGAGGATTGTGAGTTCGAGACCATCTAGGGGTACATGGTAAGTTCTAGGCCAGATTGTGTAGGAAGACTGTCTCAGAAAACAAAAATAAAACAAAAAAGCCTAATAGCACAAGGTAAGAAAAAAGATATAAATTTGGACAGGAGGACCTCATCTTTCCTTTCACAGAAGTTACAGTTCTCTATGACCAGATCAATGCATTCATGTCCCTTCTCTTCATAACTTTAATGGGGACTGAGAAGCCTGGGAGGCAAATAACAAAGGTCAATAGGACATGAAAGTGACCTGACCTTGTCATGTGCATTACCTATTTAGCAGTGCCTTGTCTTAAGGGTCATACTCTTGTAACCATATTCATAAGCAAGTCAAGGTTGAGAAAATGCTAAAAATGCCCACTGAGAAAGCTTTCTATTTTTGGTGTTGGAGATTGAACCCAGGGCTTCACACATGTGAAGCACGTGGTCTGCACTGAGCTACCCCCAAGCCAAGCACTTTCCTCCCAGCATTTCTACTGACCACCTAAGGAGCCTTCCTGTGCCACCTGCTCCACCAATCTCTGTACCAGACACCACTATCAGAGTCAACTGTTTTACTGTTCTCTCCCTGATTCCTATCTTTTCTGTTTCCATTGCACTGAGGATTAGAAGTACCAACATGATTAAGACAAAGTCTCCTTTCTCAAAAAATTTGCAGGAAAGAACTTGAAGGAGACAGACACATATACATTTCATTGTAATAAAATATAGGAAGGACTAGGATAAGAATTATGCACAGGATGATGGCAGGAGCACAAAGAATGGCCACTGAGTCCAATATGAAACTCATAAAGGTTTTTTTTGGGAAACGGATGCCTAAGTTGATCTACAAAGTGCCAAATACTATTTGAACATAAAGCATGAAGCAGGAAATGCTGGGATCTGATGGGTGGATTAATGTGACTAAGGAGGATAGTAGAAGGCAGGCAAGGTCAGGCCGTAGAAGAGGTACCCAAGCATGGCTTTGAAATATTTATTCTTGTTAGAATTTAAATTTCTTAATTGTAGAAACCTTATCTCTCTTGTTCACTAATGTATCTTCAATACCCAAAATGGTTCCTGGCAACTAAATATGAAATAAGTGTTTATGGAAATGAGTCAAAGCTTGGAAGTAACACCACCTGATATATACCTGTATGCATCACTCTGGCAGCTGCTGGAGGCTGCAGGGCCATCAGTCCAAAGCTAATATGTAGCCCAGAGACTCAACTGAACTTGACCTCAAAACGGCAATAAGGACAGGGTCAGAGCAGGGTGTACTTTTGAGAAATACTTATATAGTAAGATTAGCAGGAATTTGTAATGCATACGGGAGATAAAGGAGAGACTATGCTGACAGTTATTGATAAGAGTACAGGAGAAGCTTCAGAGTCAGGGAGAGAAAAACACAACACATAAAAATTCAAAATGAGGGTGTCATGGTGCCCAAGTGAGTGTCCCAAGTGGGGCGCTGAGAGCTTCCAGCGGGCTAGACCGCCTTCTGTGACTTCTGCTGGTTGCAGGCTGCATGGGAAGGACTCCAGGGACCGGGAGCCACACGATGGCAGCGGAACCACTGAGCTAAATCCCAGGCCTTCAGTTGCTTTTCTGATGGATCATAAATTTGCCTCTAAACCCATCTACTTATATGTGTTGATTGAGGAGGCAGTGACTTTTGAGGATGTGGCTGTGAACTTCACCAGGGAGGAGTGGGCTTCGTTGGATCCATCCCTAAAGAAGCTCTACAGATATGTGATGTGGGAAACCTTTAGGAACCTGGATGCCATAGGAAGAAACTCAGGTGACCAGCAAATTGAAGATGAATACAAAACTTGCAGGAAAGGTCTTAGATTATCCTCCATTCTTTGAAAGAAAATTTAAGCACTGAGAGCACTGATCTTCACTAAAGCCATGAACCTCATAGTGATTGTTTCTCCCACGGTGAGGGGCACATGTTGGCATTGGTACTTCACACATCACAGACATGAAGTTCAAATATGCTGCTCATGACTAATGATTTTACGCATCTTAGAGACCCTGAAGACAACAATGTCAATAAGTCTACCATATACGAGCCCATAAAGCATTCCTATGTAAATACAATAGAATCAAAATTATTGCATGCATATTATCAGATCATAGGACAATGATACTAGAAATGTCAAAACTGTATAGAAACTATGGGAACTTGAGAATACTATCTTCTATTAATGAGTCTCAGAACAAATTAAAGAAAACATGAGTTTCTAGAGTCCAGTCATAATACTATTTGTAGGAAAATGGAAGCACCTTGAGACCATAATATTAAGTGAAGTAAATAAGACACACAAGGTTAAATAATACCTGGTTTCTCATAAATGAGAACCACAATATATATCTGAAGTGCAGAATAAAAGATAAGCAGTAGGAAAAATCAAAATGAATGTTTGTCATGTGGTTAGTGAACTGTGAAGAGGAAGGAAGGGAGGGAAATGAGATCAGAAAAGAGTGACAAATTGTGAAGTGCTGTGTACATGCACCAAGTCCCTATCAAGAATGTGCTCATCATGTACTGCAAACATACTGTAACTATATACAAAAAGGTCCAGTGGATTCAGGGAGGGGAGTGGAAGGGTTAAAACCATATTACAAATTATGTACATGTACCAACTCCTCACCATACATGTAATCATCATGTGCTACAAACTTGTACTACCAAGAAACAATTTAACAATTAAAAACATCAGACTTGGGCCAGGGATTTAGCTCAGCAGTTCTGCTGCTTGCTTTTTAAGCACAAGGTCCCGAGTTGGATCCCCGGTACAAAAAAAAAAAATCAGACTTGCAAGCTTAAATATCACATGGTCTGTCTTATATGAGTAACTAAAAATAAAAATAATTTGAAGAGAAATGTACAAAATACACAGTAGAAAACAAAGAGAAAGTTCTTTGTCCAGAGTTGGGGTTAAGAGAGGGATGGAGGGAGAAAGAGGGAGAAGTGGATGAAAAAGGTGAAGATGTGTTATATGCATGCACCGACTTTCCATGATGAATGTGATTATCATGTACTGTGAACATGTACTAATACAAATAAATAATA
The DNA here is from genome assembly GCF_000247695.1 of Heterocephalus glaber. The sequence continues at coordinate 5,049,151 of NW_004624839.1, forward strand.
AAAAAGAAAAAAAAGAAATCAAAATGGTCAGTGATTGTTTTTTGGTGATTGTTTTTTGGTACTGGGGATGGAACTCAGGACCTTGCACTTGTGAGGCAGGCTCAGTGGCACTGAGCCTGACTCATAAGCACGAGGTCCTAAATTCCATCCCCGGTACCAAAAAGAGAAAAAAGAAATCAAAATGAGTAGAAATTTGATTCTAACAGAATCTTTCTCATGATGCCCTTTTCATTGTCCACTTTTGGCCCTTGAGGATGCCCTAGATAGGAGACATTCAAGTCACATTTATATGGTCATATTCATTCAAGTCACATTCAGGTAATTTTGAAATTTTATAATATATGAGATTATAATTTGGCCAAAGCAAAGGACATAGCATCTGATTTTTAGATTACATTATATATGGACAAATTCCAACTCTACCCATCACCATTTTATATTTTGTTTTGTTAATTGTTACATTACACAAATATGATGGACATACATAGAAATGAAAATAAATTTAAAAATGAACATCTGCGTTTCTCTCCTACCTAGTTTAAGAAACACCAATGACAAGAGCCAGGCATAGTGGTACATGCCTGTGATCCCAGAACTCAGGAGGCTGAGGCAGGAGGATCGCCTCCAGTTCAAGGCCAACCTGGGCTACAAAGGGAGATTCTGTCTCAAAAAAAATAAGAAAAAGAAAAAGAAAAAGAAATACCAATTACACTTCAAAATAATTTTCTGATCAAAAAAGTAATGTGTACTTGATGTAGATGTTTCTGAAAGTGTAGAAAAGAATAAGGAAGAGGAAAAAAAATTTACCATAGTATTATTACTCAAGAGCAACCACTACAGCATTTTTATATCTTTTCCTCAATATTTTACCCAATCATATTACAAATATGCAAAGATGTAAAGTAACTTTGCATCTTGCTCCCCTTCCTTTTTTTTACCTTAAATCCAAGGCCTTCACATGAGACATAATGCAGTTATGTGTGTGTGTGTGTGTTGTGTGTATACATAT
>NW_004624839.1:5056550-5114614 GCF_000247695.1 Heterocephalus glaber
GAGGCACAGGGGAAAGGAAAGAAGGGAAAGGAAAAAATGCTGAGAAATGGAAAAAATGGAAATAAAGTCTTTGTAAATAGGGAAGGGTGGAGGACGTGAAGGGAGGGCTAGGAATGGGGAAAAAATAAGAACCAAGATGCATTATATAAAGGTACAACTCCCAATGAGAAATGTAATTGTGTTTTATACCTACAATGTACCAATAAAATAATTTAATACAAAAAAAAAAATAAAAGGACATGAGGGCTTGTCTGGCTGTGATTCAAGTCACATGCATCTGTGCACAATCTTCTACCGGATTGTGCTTATAGGACTTTAGAAGATACTAAGCTTTAAGAGTGTAAGATGTACACTCAGACTGCGTCTCAGACATCATTTTTGACACATATAAGGTTTTTAGGTGGCAGTTCTTTTCTGTTAGCTTGTCGTGAGTATCATACCATTGATTTCTGATCTTTCTTCAAAGGGAGTCAGACTTTCTCTCCATTTTCTTCTCTCCCTTCTTCCTTGATTTTCAGTTATCTTCTGTTTCACTGTACTACACCTAGGTATAGATTCTTAAAAAACAATTATCCTTCTTGGTATTAACTGGACTAGTGAATCCAGAAAGAGTGCTGTTTTAATAACATTAAAACAGTCTTACTCATTATTTCCTCAAATATTGAATCTTCCTTGTTCTCCTTCCTTAAATTCTAGGATTTTGATCAGATATAAGTTACATGCCTAGATATTTGATAGTATCAAGGAATTATAAATTTTTAGATATGATAATATTGTATTTTGTTTTAAGAATCCTTATTGTTAAAATATACATTTCTTCAAAGAGTATATTATACCTTCTTTCTGTCTTTTCCAGATCTTTTTTCACTGCTTTGTATTTTTATATTTTTGATTCCTTGTTCTTTTTTATTTTTACTTTTATTAGTATACGTTTGCAGTACATAATGGTTATATTTATCATGGGAGTTGCTACAGGTAAATCCTTGCTCTAAATTCTTGATAATATCAAGCTCAGTCTGGGCACATTAGTGACTTAGCAACACCCTGTCTCAAAGTAAAAAAATAAATAAAAATGGATGGGACTATAGGTCAGTGTTCTAAGGTGCTGGGTTCAATCCCTATTTCCTCAAATATCAAAAAATCTTGTTGATATATTCTGAGCTTCTTTTATTCACTAATCCTTTCTTCTGTATCCAATCTGCTATCAGGGATGTCCATCCTGATCTATATCTATACCTATATCCATATCTAGCTATAACTGCATATATGACTTATAATAAAGATTATTTTTTATAGTTTCCTGCTTCCTGAAAATATTTTCAAACTTGTCCTTTATTTATTTAAACCTAGTAAACAAAGTAGATTTATAGTTTCTCATCTGGCACTCCGACCTGTGAAATATGTGCTTGCTTCTGTCTCCTGTTTCTGGGGGCTTCTGTCTGAGAAAACCTTGCTCTGAGAAAACGTCCTATGGTTTTGCATTATTTTTCTAGAACTGCTATGACAACTTGCTTTAGACTAGGTAATGCAGAGAAACAGAGATGTATTATTTCAAGTCCAGGAAGGCAGAAGTCTGAAATTAGGAGACTGGTGGGGTTGAGTCCTTCTGGAGGTTTGTTATGGCTTATATCTAGATGTCCCTCTAAGGCCTCCTGCTCTCATAGGTGGGGCTTCTGGGAGGTGACTGGAGCACGGGAGTATAATACTGGATTTGTCCACTGATAGGTTTATAGCTGGGTGTGATGTTAGCTGGTGAAGCCTGGTGGAAGAGGTGGCTCATTGTGTGAGTGGCCTGGAATGGAATACATCCCTCCTCTTCCCTTGATGGCTGCTGCTTCCCACCTGCCATGCCCCTCTGCCATGCTGCCCTACCCTGGAGCCAACTGACTATGAACTGAAACTTTTACAAACTGTGAGTTAAAATAAATCTCTCCTCCTTTAACTTGTGGGTGTTAGGTATTTTGTCCCAGTAATGAGCAAGTAACTAAGACAGGCTGTAAGGGACAGTTAGTTCCATGTCTGCCTCTAAGGTTCTGGTGGCTGCTGCCAGTTCTTGGCATTCTTTGGTTTACAGATGGATCCTGAACTCTGTCTGTTATCACATGATCTTCCCTTGGTGTGTCTGTGTCTGTTTCCAAATTTCTCTTTCCTTGCTCTTATAGAGACACCAATTGTTAGATTTAGGGCCCAACCTAAACCAGTATGACCTCATCTCAACTTGTTTGTATCTGCAAAGACTTTATTTCAGAAAATGTTGAATTCACCTGTACTGAGCTATGTGTATGTATGTGTGTGTGTTCCTGGAGATTGAACCCAGGACCTACACACTTAGTTACATCCCTAGTCCATCTTTAATTTTTTTTAAATTTAAGACAAGATCTCGCTAAATTGCCCAAGTTGGTCTCAAATTTATAATCCTCCTGCCTCAGCCTCCCAGAGTGCTGGAATTACAGGCATGTGCCACCTTGCCCAGTGAGGGTTAGGTTTTGTACATATGTTTTTGGAGGACACAATCAACTCACTCTAGGACTTTATCAAAAAGCCCTGACAGATGTAAGAGGATGAAGTTATACCTCCCCTGGTCATTCTGCACCCAGAGTACCCCAAAGTTTCCAGTTCTCCTGTTTCCCACAACCAGAGTGCAGACTCTCTGACTGCCTGGATGTCCAGCGTATTCTGACAGATTGCTCTGGACTGCCAAGTACTAATAAGAAGCAATAACTGAATCAACAAGTTATTTTTACAAGAAATAGAAAACGTGCTGTCAGCACTTCCTGTGAACCAAAGCTCCCTGGAAGAATACCAAGTTTGAGAGTAATGACCAGGTCATCCTGGCTGGTCCAGGCTCTCTCTGGCTCTTGGGAGAGGCACAGGTGGGCTGTGGACCTGGTGTGCCCTTCTCCACCTTTGCATTGCCTCTGACCAGGGTTATTAGGCCAGGGTTATTACAGTGCACCGGCCCAAGGCCCCAGGACACCGGAGGCTCAAAGATCCTGAGCTGAGGGTCTGTGCTGCTGTGCCTTGGGCAGGGAGAACTTTCTCACTCACTGCTGCATTAGCTCACAGGGCGTGAGCAGTGCGGGGCTCGGGGAAGGGAAGCCTCTGGCCTGGCCAGGCAGTTTCCCACTGTACCTGGCCCCAGCTCCTGGCCAAGTAACACAGGCTCATATATATGCTGCTGCCATTCTTGAAGCCTGGGTCCTGGTGCTTAAAGCCTGAAAATAAACACCCATTTCCCTTGAGGGCATTTGGATCTAATCTATTTGTATTGTGCAGATTGTTTGCATTCCTTCGTGTCTGAACTAGTGAAGGCTGACGTTGGCTTCTCAGTTCTTTTCCTGTTCAGGGATGGAGTTGCCCCTGAAGCCTGAACTGAGCCTCCAGCAATCTTAACCAAGCAGATCAGGCCGCTGGCAGGTGAGGAGAGGAGATAGTACTGGTGGAGGTTCTTTTAGGGCCTGGGAAAGGAGAGCTTGTGTGGGAGACATTGAAGAAAAGTCTATATGACAAGATTGCCATCGTGATCGAGTTCTATGTTGTGCTAATTCACCTGGAAAATTTTAAAATACATTTATTGTACGTTCTTCTCTTTAGGTTAGAAGGAAATAACTGGAATTCAGGTACTGATGGACTTTCCTTAATGGTATGTATACATACACAATGAATAGCATGTAGAATGTATATATAACTACATAACGTGCCTTAGATATCATATAATTACATAGTGCTCTATTCTACAATTACTTTTGAGCAGTATTTGGAAAACATATGAGTACTTTATACTTTAAATTCTTATACAGATTGTAGAGTCAAGGTTCAAGATTTCCTCTGGATCTAGCCTAAGAAGTAAGGCTTCATTTTCTTCTAAAGGAAGGCTTCTCAACCCTATCAGACCCAATATTCACTTTTTACAAAAATTTTTTAGTGATACAGATTATGGTTAATATTTTTAAAGTCAAATTTTTATAGTAGTTTTAAATTCACAGAAAAATTGAGTGGAAAGTAGATGCTTCCCATACACCCTCTGCAGCCACACATCCATAGCTTCCAGCATCCTATATCAACATTCCCCACTACAGTGGTACCTTGTTGCAACTGATGAAACTATACACATAATCATCACACAAAGCCCACAGTTTGCATTAAAGTTCACTCTGTGTTGTGCACATATTTAGACAAGTGTATAATGATGTGTATCCACCTTTATGGTATCATACAGGGTATCACTCCCGCCAAAATACTCTGCCTCTGTCTGTTCATTCCTCCCTCTCCCGTAGTGCCTGGCAACTACTGATTTGTTTTCTTAACTGTCTCCATTGCTTTGCCTTTTCCATGATGTCATATAGTTAGAACCTTATATAATATAGCCTTTTTGGATTGGCTTCTTTCACTTAGTAATATGTGTTTTAGTTTCCTTTATGTGTTTTTATGGTTCCATAGTTCAGTTCTTTTTAGTGCTGAATAATATTCCATGCCAAGATGTGCTGCAGTGTATTTATCCACTCACTTATTGAAGGATATCTTGGTTGCATGCATGATTTGGAAATTATAAGTAAAATTGGTATAAACAGCCACGTGCAGGTTTTTGTGTGCACTAAAGATTTTGACTCATTTTGACTACTACAAGGAGCAGGACTGTATGGTAAGAGCATGGTTAGTTTTTATAAAAACTGTCAAACTCTTCCAAAGTGGCTGTATCATTTTGCATTGCCAGCAGCACTGAGAATTCCTCTTGCTCCACATCTTTGCCAGCGTTTAGTGTCCTCGGTGTTCTGGGATTTGGCCATTCTAATAGGTGTGTAGTGGTGTCTTGCTGTTGCCTTAATTTGCTTTAATTTGCATATCCTTGATGACATAGGATGTGGGATATCTTCTCCTATTCTTGTCTACTACAAAGCAAGTATTCTTGTAATAGCTCCTTAAATATTCTGAAAGGCAATTTGTATTTAATATCGTTTACTTACAATACAATTTTGCTCAGAAAGTTGATACAGTGCACTATCTAAAATATAAATAAGAAATAAAAGGAAGATGATTAACAATGACATAATATAGGAGGAGACATACGCTTGTCCTTATGTGTAGAATCACTATGAAAGTGACAACCCCAAATGAACACTGATACAGGTGTCTCAGGTTGGCAGTAAAATGTCCCAAATCAGCAATGGGATTTTTGGAGATGGCAAACAAGTTCTGGTTAAAGCAAGTTACACAAAGTATAATTTTCCTTTTTATGCATTATAGATGTGTCCACAGATATTCAATGTATACTAAAGTCATGCAAAAGATCCAGTACATTGTATTTATAAGTAAATGAAGACAAGTCCTAGGCTTTAATATTATAAATAGGGTACTTAGTTTGCTTTTCTTGCATAAGTATCTGATGTAATGTTAATATTTGGCATACCAACAGTGCTGCCCAAATATTGTGGTAAATACTGCATGAGATGCTGGGGATCAAAGCCAAGACCTCATACATGCTTGGTAAGTACTCTATTTCTGACTGCTCCTATGTTACCATTTTAAATGGCTATTCTAAAAGATGGAACTCTGGCTCTAACAGAATTCTTTGAACCACAGAAAGAAAAGCAAAATCAGACAGAAATCAAAAGGTATAAACTGACCACAATGAAGAAGAAGAAGGGGCAAAGAGGAAGGAAGTGGGAGGGCTAGGGGAAAGGATAAAAGGAAATGGGATTAATATGAGAAAATGGAAAAATAGGAACAAAATCTTTGTAAATAGGGAGGAATGGAGGGGTTGAAGGGAGGTCTGGGCAGGCGTGAAAAATAAGAACCAAGAGAGACTATGTAAAGGTGCAAATTTCCAATGATGAATGTCATTATATTGTATACCTAAAATGTACCAATGATTAGAATGAATAATCGATAATGCAAAATAGGAAGAAAAGGTCCAAAGGGGTAAGGGTAGTGGGAGGCACAGGGGAAAGGAAAGAAGGGAAAGGAAAAATGCTGAGAAATGGAAAAAGTGGAAATAAAGTCTCTGTAAATAGGGAAGGGTGGAGGGGGTGAAGGGAGGGCTAGGAATGGGGAAAAAATAAGAACCAAGATGCATTATGTAAAGGTACAATTCCCAATGAGAAATGTAATTGTGTTGTATACCTACAATGTACCAATAAAGAGTTTAATACAGTGCAAGAAAAAAAAGAAGAGATAGAAATGAATCGATAATTCACAGACAAAAAGAGCCAGGTCCCCAGAAGCCTTACGGAGCATTTTGTAACTGCAGCTGGCCCCAAGTCCAGGTGCTGCCTTAGGAGCTCAGTCACAGGGAATAACACCCATACAAATGCAGGACCATGAGCTGAATGAAACGGGCGAATGAGGTAGAGGAACTGCAGCCTCTCCATCTCCAACAGCCACCTGGGCACAGAAACCGTGTCACTCTGACTTGAGCATGGTGCCCCTTTGTAGGGCTGGGTGCCATTTGCTTGCCTGAATATCCACAAGTCACAAGCAGATCCTATCATCTACTGAGTAGTGAAGTAGAGATGGGCAGAGTAGGAAGACTGGATCGAGAGGGAAGAGGTGGGACAGTAATTCCCAATCCAGGTTGCACATTCACATCTCTTGAGAAGTCCTTAAAAATATTGATGCCTGAAAAAATTTCTCCCTGAAAGAATATTAGCTAATTTCATTAGTTTTATATTTGTACTTCTGTATACTGTCTCCAAAGAGATTAGTTTTGAGGATTGTCTCTAAATTTCAATTATTTTCTCTCTCAAAGGGCTCAGGATGCATGTGATGACACTTCACGTTACGAAATAGAAAACCAAGTGACTCTGTTTCATGATCCATAAACCCCCTAACAAAATCCCTCAGACACCAGGGAAAAAGCCGCGTTTGTGGTTCTATTTTTAATCTCTCTATTTTTTAATTCTCCTCATTTCACCTTTAAAACTTCTCCTTGCTTCAAATTTTTGAATATGCTCAATTTACAATGGCACTTGTATTGCTATTGCAATGCCCTGCTATTCCTAAATAAATATAATTAATCCTTAGAGAATCTTTCTGTCTGATTGCTATTTTGTTTAACAGCAGTTAACTTGTTCTACAGTGAGATCTACTCATGGTATTCTGACTTAATTGGCTGTACATATGACTCCAATACCAGTAATTTTCAAAAGCTCATCAGAATCTAGAGCTGTAGCTCAGTGGTAGAGTATGTGCTTACCATGCAGGAAGATTTGGATTCCATCTCTAGCACCAAAAAGAAAAAAAACAATCTCTGGGAGGATGAGGCAGGAGAATCCCAGTTCAAGCCTAGCCTGGGCAATTTAGGGACTTTGTGAGATTGTCTCAAAAACAAACAAACAAACAAAACTTTAAAAGGGCTGGGAATGTAGCTTAGTGTGAAACCGTGGGTTCAATCCTCAGTATGGGGTGCTGAGCAAGCTGGTCATTCTAACATAGAGTTGAGATGGAGAACATCTAATCTGGCCACTGAGAACAAAGAGTGAAAAGTTTTCTCTTTTGCTATCTGATGCTTTTACAAGGTAACAAAAAAAAATATGGATACTGAAAAAAAAAATTTGGAGCACAATATTGTATTAGTCCTGCAATAGTGAGTAGTTATATGACCTTAGGCTGGTAAGTTTATCTAAGACTCAGTGTCATCTATAAAAGGAGGTTAATGACAGCAGTTATAATGCCTTATAACTTGAAGTGAGGTTGAAATGAGCTCCTGTGTGATTATTTAGCTGACTCATGACAGGAAGTACTCAGCAATAACTATCTTCATCATCATCATCGTTGTTACTTAGTGAAATAAAAACATTGATCATTCACATGCATATATATCTGCCTCCATGAGAAAGTACAAGTAATAAAATATGAGCATTAAATCTCTCTGAAATTATTTCACATTCCTAGAGATCTTTTCCTTGTCACATATGCTTGGGGAGGCAAAGTAATAGATTTTCAGTGTTCATAATTGGATCTGACCCCAGGCTCTTTTGGCATTCTGGGAAGCCTCAACCTTTGTTTTCTTAATCCTCCCCACAAAAGCCCATAGTAGGCTTTATTTTTTCTTAGAATGTCACATGTCTGCAATTTCTACCCATTTATGCTCTATAAATATTAATTCCAGACTTGTACATCCAGCGCTTCCTGATCCTAAGGGCTCTGCAGAATGGACTAGGACCTTTGCATACAATGCACAACCTACCAGGTTGGTGTAAGGTGATGAAATGCTTTGTGGCAGAGATTGAAAGAACAGCCTGGGAAAGCCAGCTCTAATCATGTAAATCTTTTCTCAAAATGAGAGAAGAATAAGGGCAGACAAAGCTGGCTGTCAGTATTAAGCCTCTGGAGAGCTGTGAATTGGACTAAGTGAAGGATTCATATGGCCTGGATAGAGACAGGCCCACTGCATTGCCTCCTTGGCTTCCTTTCCTCAAAGACAGGTCCCAGCGTAGCCTCCCGAGCACCCAGATGTGATAACACAAATGCAAACACAAGGGGGAATGAGTTCCCTGCCTAGAGCTGGATCTGAGTCTCTCAAATTCCCCCAGACTGTACCTGCCAGGGACCTGCTGGAAATGACAGAATCCAACTCCAGTCACTTATGAAGAAAGACACAGTAGACCAGTGTTCAGGAGCTGCTGCTCATGCTGAGGAGGCTGGGGAACAGGTTTAGCTCAGAGCCATCAGCCACCAGGGCGGACACCAGTCCCCACAGCTGGACCGAGCCCCACAGCTTACCTACTGCTAATGCTGGCATGATGGTGGCAGGTGTTATTGCCTCTGCTTTTGGGGACTTGGTATTGTCCCTCATCCCCCGACTGCCACTGCCCACTGTTTTTAGTGTGAAGCAGCCCTATCCACCCACTCTCTCAAACCAGCTTCAGGCCAGCCTCTCGGAAAAGAAAACAAATCCTCCAAATTTCCTGGATCTCAAAGCACAGTAACCCCTATGACACTGGCAATAAATACCCTTGTCTCTGATGCATGCTGATCAGTGTTTCTCCCTGTGGCAGACACAAGGAGGGGAGGGCTGAACTAGTAAACCCCCTGAGGATCCGCATTGGCACCCATATTATCACCAGTGTTTCCTGTCCTCTTCTAGTTTATGGCAACATTTCTCAGCTAAAGGTCTACAGACATATAGTGTTTTTAGAAAGTGCTCTGGCAACTGCTTCATTGTTTAGTCTTAGAAGGGACCCATGATGAATATCTCTGTCTAATGTGAAAGCCATGCAGTATATACCAACTAAATGCTCGGGTGACTGGTGGAGAGCAAGTAGCACTGCCAATGACAGAGTCACGCTGTTGAGGCAGCCCCAGCTGAGCACAATGAGCCTCCATGCTGTTTGACTACCATGCAGCACTGCAGAGAGCTGGCTGTCACCCCAAACCCATTGTCCTCTCTTCCTTGGGAAAGCAGCAAGCCAGTGAAAAACTCTAGGATCAGAGAGACGAGCTAGTCAAATGGCCATCTGTGTACTGCAGAGCCAGAGAACCCAGTAGCTGCTTAGTCTATGCTGGAAGCACAGCACAAGAGGGACCAAAGATGCAGCCCCAGACAAAGGATGAAGGCCAGGAAGGGAAGCTCTCTGCAGAGTCTATGATTTGAGTCCATGTGGAAAGTCTTGAAGAAGCTGATGTCCACAGGTAAAGGCAGCAGCAAAAGACATACCTGCTCAAGAAGAACAGAAGCCAGGATAATGGTATACACCTATAATCCCAGCAATCTAGGAGGCTGGGGCAGGAGGATCATAAATTTCAAGCCTAACCTCGGTGACATAATGAGACCCTGTCTAAAAACAAAAAGGCTGGGGATATAGCTCAACGCAAAGGTCTTGGGTTTAATCCCCAGTACAGCAAATAAAATAAAATAAAATATGAAGGAGCAGAACAATGAGGAAGAGGAGGATAAGCTGGATGAAGAGGAGGTGAATGAAGAAGAGGAGGTGAAGGAAGAATACTGGAACACTCGTGCTTGGACACACTGGTAGCTTCTCTCCCGCTTTTGGTCCATCCAGGCTATGAGACAATGCCGCTCACCTTCACTTCAAGCCGCTCTCCCCACTCAGTTCACTGTCCCACATGCCAACTGTCTCTGGAAACACCTCACAGGCACACCAGAAGTGTGCTTTACTAATTTTCCAGGCATCTCTCAATCCAATTAAATTGACAATCAGGATTAATCCAGGGGGTCCATAAACTTTTATCTATCTATCTATCTATCTGTCTATCTATCTATCTATCTATCTATCTATCTAACTATGAATGTGGGAAGTAACCAAAGTATTAACCTGTAACTTTGTGATCAATAAAATATGACATTCCATTCATGTTTCAACTTGATTTTTTTTTTTTTTTTTTTTTTGGTGTACCAGGGATCGAACTTGGGACCTTGCTTTTGCAAGGCAGGTACCAGAACCACTGAGCTAAATCCCCAACCCCTCATGTTTCAGCTAAAGATATTTCAGAGTATCATTTGTGTTTATCACTAGCTTGAAATCATGATGGTTGACTGGCTACTAGATCTTTCTATTTAAGCAAACATATTACTAATTTACACATTTCCATTGTAAGTATTTTAATAAATATACTTCTATGTAAGTGGTATCTTTTGTAATTTTTTTTGTACTGGGGACTGAATCCCACTGAGCTACATACCCTGCCCACACCCTGCCCCCATCCAGGCTGGCCTTGAACTTGTGATCCTCCTGCCAAGAGGGCTGGAATTGTAGGAATGTGTCACCATTCCCAGCTTATCCTATGCATTTGTGGTATGTTTAAAAAAACTTCTCTGACATGGGTCCATTAAGTTTCATCAAACTGTCAAAGGGGACTTTGTCAGAAAAATTAAGAATGCTGCATTAAGGGATTGCAGAGCTACCAAAAAAAAGAAACTAGGTCTTAGATCAACATGCAGGACAGAACTTCACCTCAATGGAGTCACTTACCTAGAGACTTTTACATAAAGAGAGAAACCTTTATGATCTGTAACGCATGCATGGTATGACCTTTTTGTTATAGCAGCTTATCTAATATTCTAATAACACATATAGTTTTAAATTATTTTATTTTCTTTAAAAATTATACATATATGTGTATATATATCTCATTACCATTATCATATATATGTATATAATATAATATACAATATAATATATGATATATAATAATATATATACATATATACTATATATACATATATATATAATTTTTAACAAAGATGTTTGTGGTGGGTTAAATAATGGTCAGCTTGTAATGCCCAGCTGAACTGAATTAGCCTGGTCTGGGCATGGAAGATCCACCTGAGGATTGTTGCCAATAGCCACAAAAAGAGAACTGGAGGGGAAGATCATAGGCTGTTGATTTTCTAGGAGAAGCTTGTTTGCAGATGGTTTTCCTGATGAGAACTTGGCTGTTCTCTTTAGAGGAGAAGCTCGGTGTCTCGGTGTCTCTGGGAATGGCAGCTGTTCTCATCAGGGGAACTCTGATCTTCACCATAAGCATCATTTCCTGGGTCCAATATAGATCCTTCAGCCTGGTGGCACAAATCCTTCATCCCATCAGCACATGTTTTCTGACTTCCACCACTGGCCTTTGGGCCTTCTGGGTGCAGATCCTCATTATGGACAAGCATGAGACATTGGCATGGGTTCTAGGCCACTGGCTGGAATCATGGAGGGCATTCCCTTGAGCTCTAAGCCTTTAGCTAGATTTGTGTGGGACATTTCTGTGGGATCCAGGCCCTTGGCTGGATTCTTTAGGCCTCTTGTGTGTGGCTAATCTCTTGGACTCCTCTGAATTTGACTTTTTGGGTAAATATAAAATAATCCTATAAACTATGTGTCCTGTATTAAATGTATTACCTTGCCAAACCCTGGCTACAACGTTAAAATCCAACAACCTGTTGAAGAATATGAAAATGAAATAGTTATGCAAAATTCACTTCAAGATCATTGCAGACCTATATACTGCTTTGAGTATTATAAATCTCAACAAATCACCTCTAGTACCTCAAAACTGGTGGTAAGGAGGGGAGGGGAAGGAGAAGAGAAAAGAATTAAGATGTGTTATGTATGTGTACCAACTCTCCACTATGAATGTAATTATCACGTATTGCAAACATGTACTAATGCAAAGTTAAAAATTTTAAAAATTGATATTAAAAAAATAAATATAAGTATTAAATCTAATTTGAATTTTTATTTATTGGGAATAAACACTACTCAACCTGAATTATGTTATTTGTACAGAAATACATTTATGTATGTATGTATATATGTATGTTTTGTTTTGAGACAGAGTCTTGCTGTGTATTCCAGGCTGGCCTGGAACTCACTATGGAACACAGACTGGCCTTGAATTTTTATTAATCCTCTTGCCTTGGCCTCTGAAGTGCTGGGATTAGAGGAGTCCAAGAAGTATCTATATTTAGAAGTTTAAAATAGTTCTTTTAAATTCATTATAGAAACAAAACATGGACATATAAGTGAATTTTGTTTTTAATGTGCTAAGCGCAAGAACTGCAATATTAAGTTTGTAGCATGCAGTTTATTGATGGAATTTTAAACTTTGGTCCAGATTTTAATACATAAAAATTGGATCCTAAAACAAAATAACACATAAAGTCCTCTTGAGTTAGTTTCTAAACCATATTTTTCTCATTAATTTAAATCAATAGCATGAGTTAGGATCAAATTGAAAAATATGAATGTGGGTATATATTTTAAATATTACTAAGGATTATACAAAGTAAACTCTAATAATATAATAAATAAAAATGTATTTTATATGTGAAATTACTGACTGTATGCTCAGCTAAAATGATGAAGTTAGTTTTTAAATTCACTTTATGCATTCTAGGTGTTAAGGTTTGGATCTTCAAAGCCCCCTAAAAGGTTCATGTATTACTTGGTCCCCAGCTGAGGGTTCTATTGGAGGTGGTGGAATTGCCAGTAGGTGGAGCTAATGGAAGAAAGTTAGGTCATTGGGGGTGTGCCCTCAAGGGGGATATTGCGATGCTGACCCCTTTCCTGTCTCTCTCTTTGCTTACCAGTAGTGATAAGGTGAGAAACATTGTTCCTCCATATACTCCCATCACAATGTTCTGCCTTGCTTGAGACCCAAAAGCAATGAAACCAGCTGACCTCAGACTGAAATCTCTGAAACCATGGGCCAAAATAAACTTTTTCTCCTTGTAAGTTCTTTATCTTGGTATTTTGTCACAATGATGGAAAGCTGACTAGCACACTAAACCACAATATAAAATGACTTTGATGATAAAACAAGGAACTTTTGATCAAAGTCTGGGGAAAGAAAATACCTGGTATTCAGCAAAGTTTTAACCTTGTCTAAAGAGGGAGTTGGCCTTTGCCTTCTGCTCCTGGGAGGAATGTTCTGCCTAATAATAATTGTCTTCCTTTACCTGGGGACCTAGAGTCACACCTGACAGTTTACACTAATGATATAATTTACAACCAGGTGTGGGGGCATGTCTGTAACTTCAGCACTCTGGATGGTTGGGGCAGAAAGATTCCAACTTTGAGTTCTGCCTGAGAAACTTAGTGATGTTGTGAGATACTGTCTCAAAATAAAACTTTTAAAGTAAAAGCAGGAACTGGGGATGTAGCTCAATGTTAAGACCCTAGGATCAGTCAATTCCCAGTAAAACACACACACACACACACACATTACAGGAAGAGCTTTTAGTTATTCATAATCAGATCAACTTCTAGAGGGACTGGGAACTAAGTTCAGCTAATATATGTGGCCAATCATATTTATGTGATTGAACCCCAATAAAAAATCAATACATCAAGTTTTGAGTAATTCTCCTTGGTTGGTAGTTCTCCATAAAAAGTGTCACACATCATTGCTGGCGGGGGGGGGGGGTTAGTGCCATTTATGCCTTTGTTGGGAAAGCTTTGCCCTTAGAGCTCTCCTGGACTTGGTCCCATGTGCTTCTTCTTTTGGCTGATTTAAGTCTGTGCTCTTTAGCTGTAATAAACCACCATTGTGAATATGTCAGCTTTCAGTGAGCTCTTTCAGTCCTCCTGGAAAATTATCAAAACTGTTTATGGTCTTGAGGACCCTTGAATTTTTGAACAGCTGGTATCAGAAGTGAAAGGGGTCTTGTGAACTCTGAATATCACATGTGTCGTCTAGTCTTGAATATCCCTAACCCAAGTAGTCACTGAATCTCTGTTTGTCTTCATAGCAGACAGGGTCTATTGATTATCTGCCCCATTCCCCTCACCTCTCACCTTTCCTTTGTGTCATTTCCCACATTCCCTCTCTTCAAGGGAAGATCAATAGGTGGGAAGTGAGGACTCTTTTCTCCTCCAAGCACCATCAATGGCAACACCAGTGACGGCATACAAGGAGCTGAACAGTATTCAAAGCTCCCGAAGTGATCCTGAGGCAGCATCTCCAAATTCTCAGCAGCTCCAGCCCAGGGACTGTAGCAGCTTCTGACCTCTGGGTAAGACCTCCTTCTTTCCTTGGGCATCGAACACCTTTGTCAACATCCCCTGGATTCATTTCCTCTCCTCTTTCCATTTTCCTGAAAGAACAATGACTGATACAGATCTCCACCTGTATAATGGGAATCATAATGATACCTGTGCTCTTTATCATATAGGCCCACTGTGAGCATCCATGATTTACTGGTTGCTACGTTAATAAAGAGTCACCTAATTTCATAGTACTGTACTACGATCTTGCAAAGAAGGGTGTTTGCATAAGGAAATAAGCATAGAATGGGGAGGAGATTTCTCTGGAATCTGGAGTAAAGACAGGAAAAATTAAAAAGTGTGGTCACTGTATCATGATACATTTTGCCTGGGTAGGTTGCCCTATGTTTACAGATATTTATTTTCCATAGTTGCCATGAAGCAATATGGGATGGATATTAAAAGATTAAGCTCTATAATCAAATCCTAGCTCCATCATTTATTGCCTGTGTGGCCTTAAGCAAGGGCTGTAATTATTATGCCTCATTTCCTGATCTGTAAAATGGGAATAATAGACCTACTTCACTGGGTTGCTTCAAGGATTTAATACAATCATAATTCACACATAACTAAAATGTTGTACAAGCAAGATTTCATGGAAATATTAAGAAAGGACCTTTATTTTGTTCTCATTGTCCATTCAAAATTTATTCAATGGAAGATCTTTCCCTGCCCTTGCATAAAAAATCAGGCAGTTTCTCAATGGTTCTGATTATCTTCAAATAACAAAAATTCTAAAACCACATTGTTGCAAAACACAATCTCAAGGGCATGGTGGTGCAGGCCTGTAATTTCAGCACTTGGGAGGCTGAGGCAGGAGGATAGCTGGGAGTTCAAGGCCAATTTAGGCTACATAGTGAGTTCAAGGCCAGCCTGAATTACAGAGAAAGATCCTATCTTAAAAAACCAATGAGGGGCCAGGGATGTAGCTCAGTGGCGCTGAGCCTGCCTAGCAAGCCCAAGGTCCTGAGTTGGATCCCAGTACTGCAAAAAACAAAACAAAACATAACAAAACAACCAATGGGGAGGATAAAATACAATCTCATTCTGATTCTTAGAACAGCATGTTTCATAACAAAAGATTCCAGTTTCTTTAGGTTTCCCTTGGCTGAGGTCTTCTGATGAGATGCCAAATCTGGCAGTGAAGGTGGGAGATTCTCTATTCCCTCACCCTCACCCTCCTGTCAATAGAGGTAGGAAGCTAAGAAAGAGGATGGGCAAAAAGTTCCCATCTACTGTAACTGGTTCTGTTGGCTTCCCACTCTCTGGGCTTGGTAAACACCTAAAGGTTCCTTTCCACCCTGTGCTTCAGCCTCCCAATAGGATCCTGCATCACACTTCAGTGTTGAGCACAATTTGTTCATCTGGTGACTGACCTTGAAGCCCAGTGTGAACGCATGTGCACACCTGCACATCCCGTTGTCATGGATTCTCTTTTGCAGGCCCACTGTTGTTCCAGGTAACCCCTTGGCCAAGGTTTTTAGAAGTTTCCAAGCCAGCATCCTCATCCTCATGGTCAGCGTGTGGGTGGCCTCTTTGTCCCAACAGACTCTGGGAGTGCAGGTTGATCTTACAGCGGCAGTGACTCTTTTCACCCCATGATGACCTCTCTGATCCACCCTTCACTCTTGCTCTCTGGTGCAATACCATGGCAGAGGACACTATGAAGCCCAGGACGGTTCCAGGGACACCTTTCCTGACTTGAGTTGAAGAAGGAAGCATGTCTTTGTATTCTGCGGGCCCAGGAGGAAAAGGATCTTTACAATGCCTCTTTACAAATAGTAATTTCTTCAAAAATATTCTCTCAGTTTCCATTCTTTTATAGTCATAAGCCACATAACAACATTTCCGTCAAAGCTATTGCCTAGGGATGCCCTACTGCAATGTGTTATTCTGATGGAAAGTATTATTCATGTGTCTGTGATATAAACACACCAACAATAATGCCAGTCACATAAGAGTGTTGCATCTACAATTAAGGCCAGTCCATAATGCTTGCTAATGATAAATGACTCTGTTACAGGTTACACATTTATTATACTGTACCATTACTTTAGAATGTATTCTTTCCAGTTACTAAAAATAGCAGTTCCTTCCATCTTGTGTTTGTCATCTCTCTTGATCACATCAGGGGCACATGGCATTAGTAACCTGTATCACCTGGGTGAGACTGAGAATATGCCATGATATTTACACAAGAATGAAGTCATTTAACAATGAATTTCTCAGAACACAGCTTCATTGTTAAGCAAAGTATTACTGCATTTGACCTGGCCAAAGAAGTTAAAGATTGTGCAACTACTTTTCAACTAAATCTTATTTTAAATCAATCAATCAATCAATCAATCAATCTTTGGGGTGATCTGTTCAACAACTCAACTTGGTGTTTAAAATCTCGTCTTGTTGCTTCAGCCAAATCTGAGAAAGAACCCCATTTTACGCCTTTTCTATGTTCTATTAGAACAGTGCTCAGGAAAAGTTAGCTATTAATAACTACTGTGGACAGACATAAGACAGCACGTGTATAGTTTAAAATACGCAACTGGAACCAAAACAAAGGAATCACTTCTCTTACAAATAGCCTTAATCAATTTGATGTACTAGAGTGTATTCTCTAGTTCATTTTCAGAGTAGGAGAGATTTTTATCTATGTGGACTGGATTAGCTGAGTTCAGTT
This sequence comes from Heterocephalus glaber, assembly GCF_000247695.1. The sequence continues at coordinate 5,073,720 of NW_004624839.1, forward strand.
TAAGCAGAGGAGCAGACACATAGTCTGTTATTGTAGTCTGCCGTATTTAGAAACTGAGCCACACTGTGCAAAGGTGTGAGGCAGCAATTTTGTCCTGTATGGGCTCCTGGGGGAAGGGGACCATAGAGCTTTATGGGGAGGAGAATGTTGAAAGATTACCATACAATGTATTTGGCAACAGAATTACTATTGTTTCATTCACCAGATGTAATACAGGAATTGAATGGTGCTGTCCACAGTCTTGGAAAGATTCTCCCATAGTTTGTCTTTTCTAGGGAAAAAGATTTTTAAACTGAAATATTTTCATGGATTAGCAAAGACATGATTTTTGGTTATATAATGACAGTCTCTTACCTTACTTTCTTTTTCTTAGAAAGATGAAAATTGTGTTGGATTTGGAAGGGATGTAGTTCCAATTGGACTAGTGAACTCTGAGTTATAAGAATCTGGACTGCAGTCTCCAAATCTCACGGAGTGTTGTTTTTCTCCTCCATAAAGTGGAGACCCCAGTACCATGGCTTGACCAACCCACAGACCTATTCTAAAGGTTTAGTGGGCTAAATAGCAATAATATTATTTAATTGTTGTGAAAGTACGTGATAAGTGCATCAGATCGACCAGTTTTGCTGGTGTGTTTAGATTTGGATCTGCTAAAACTACAGTGTCTTGAGCAGGCTGAAAGAGAAGCAAAATTTCTCAAAGCCAGGAGTTTTTGGGACTACACGGTCATATAAATCAGGGAACACAACTCTGGTGAGTTCATTTACTTCAGTAAACAAACTCCAAGTTTTTCAATCAGTATGTTATAGAACAAAAATTAGATAGGAAGTAGTGGTAGACTATAATGGAGATGGGAAAAGGATATGAGGCTGGGGTAAGATGGAAGGGAAGGATAGGGAAGGGGAAATGAAAAGGATCAAGATGTAATATGCATATGTACCAATTCTGAGTGATGAGTATATTTATTATAGTAAATTGCAAACATTCTACTAAAGAAAAGGGGAAAAAACCAAAAAATTAATTCAGTGTTTTATAAAAGCATGCTCATAACTTATTTTGTAGTTAAAATGTATATTTCCAGGAGGTTGAATGTTAATTGTTTTAAACTGGTGAATATCTTATGATTTATCTGGACAAGTTTATTCCTTCTCAATGAGTATATGAAATGATAGACCATGTATAGATTTAAAGTCAAATAAGAGAGTAGGGGCCATGAATAGAGACTGAAGTAGGATAGTAGGGATTTTGGAATAAGCAAATAACTACATTAAGAATTGTGAAAGTGATTTTTCTTGTTTGTTTTTATTTTGTTATTTTGTTTTTTCCTGTGGAAGAGATTACAATTAAGGAAGGGAGGAGATGACCTCTAAGATGATAAGTTGAAAGATGTCAACATAAACTTTGGGTTTACATAAAAATAGAAATAGTTACATAGTGTACATGTATATGGGTGTCTTCTGTTTCTCTTCATGAGAGAGCTCAGCGGCAATGCCTATGTCACACTCCAATGACAATGAGTATACTGGTTTCCAAACATTCGTTTTCACTAAAAGGAACTAGGACTCCTTAGAGAACTGGCTGATTCCAGGAGTAGGACGAAAAACACACATGGTGAACTTGGAACACTTTGTTGCATAAGTGAGGAAATGGTCAAGAAATAATGGAACCAACTGGGCATGGTAGCACATGCCTGCAATTCCAGCATCCTCAGAGGCTGAGGCAAGAAGTTCTCAAGTTTGAGTCCAGCCTGGACAACTTAGCAGTTTAGTGAGAACTTACCTCAAAATAAAAAATTAAATAAAATTTAAAAAAAGAAAAAATAAGAAATAATGAAATCATGTAATTAAAAAAAAAGACACAGGGAAGGACTTCATTGGTCAAATCAAGGTCAATTTGAGGGAAAAAAAGATAGAAACGAATTATAGCCCCCTGAATAAAAAACCAAAGCTATAATTGTATACTGATCTAAATAAAAAATAAGTGAGAAAGGAAAGCTTGTCTTTGTAGTAGAATGCCAATTATAGAGGGCATAATGGAAAAAGAAAAAATCATTTCAGGTTATTATAATGACAGCTGACTCAAATAAGAATAATCAGCGGATGGTAAAGCTTGTGGATGGGGGTCTGATACAGGATACAGCATACTGATCTAGTCTGAGTACACTTCTCCATAAAATATCAGTTACCGAGGAAAAATGGTGACAATACAGTGGAGAAACTTCCCCCACCTTGACGAGGTGATAAAGGCTATTGCTGTGGGCTGAATTGTCCCCCTAGAATTTATAAGTTGAAGTTCTAACACCCCATACCTTAGAATGTGGTTGATTTGGAGAGAGGGTCTGTTGATTTTCTCTCTTTTTTTCAGTGCTAGGAATTGAAACAAGGGCTTTGCACATGCAAGCAGGTGCTCCATCACCAAGCTGCACCAGCCCATAAGTTCTTTAAGGAAATGTTCATGCTAAAATAAGGTCATTAAGGTGGGTCCTACTCCAACAGGACTACTGTGCTCAGAAGAGGGAACATGGACACAGACATGCACAGAGGGAAGGCTGCATGAATACACAAGGATAAGATGGCCATCTGCAGGCCAAAGAGAGAGGCCTCACAATAAACCAATCCACTGGCACCTTCATTATGGACTTCTAGCCCCCAGAATTGCGAGATATAAATTTTTGTTATTTAAGCCTCCAATCTGTGGTACTTTGTTCTGGAAGCCGTGGTTGTTATCACTTTTGTTAAGATGGGATGACAATAAGTTCCTCTATGATGTGAAGCATTAAGAAAATCACAGCAGAATTTTTTTGTCCTTTAGCAAGGAATGAATCATCTGAATGTGTTCATGAGAAGACATCTGACAGAGGCACATGAAGGACTACCTTACAGCGAAGGCCAGTAGTTACTAAAGATGTCAAAGATATCAAAATAAGCCAGATAGGGTAGTACATGCCTGTCATTCCAGCACCCAGGAAGCTGAAGCAGGAGGATTGCTGTGAGTTTGAGGCTAGCCTGGGCTACATAGTGAGTTCAAGGCCAGTCTGAACTAGCCAGACCCTGTCTCAAAAAAACAAACAAACAAACAAAAAGCCCCAAATTGGCAGTCTTTTTTAAAAAATTGAAAGTCTTTAAAAAAAAAAAGCTGTCAAAGTGAAATGACAACTACATCCAATGTGTGATCTTGAAATGTACCCTGAAACAAAAAAGAAAAAGAGACATTGTTGAAGGAGTTGCAAAATTTGAACAGGTTGTGGTTTGGGTGGGACCGCAGTGTTGTGCCAGTACTGATTTCTTGATTGAAAGGGTTATGCTCTGCTTAAGGAGAAAGTAGCCTTTGCTCTGGAAAGGTGCACACTGACGTATACAGAGGTGATGGAGCATCCTGTCTGAGGTTTGTACATGATGGTTCAAAACAGACTAAAGAGTAATAAAGATTAAAGATGAGAGAGGGGGACACCAGTGGGGAGGGAGGGAGGGAGAGGGGAGAGAGGGAGAGAGAGAGAGAGAGAGGATTGTCTGGGGAATCTCAGTAAAATGGATGTGGGATTTCTTTATCATGATTTTACAGCTTCTATATATTTGAAATTGTTTACAAATAAATTACATTTTTTAAATATATCAATAATTTAAACAGAACCAGTTCATATTGGTCTTACCTCTAAAGTGTACTAGATGCACAGTGCTCCTCTGATTATAGATTTTAAGTTTCCCTTCCTTTTCTTAATATGTGAAAGTGTGAAAATCTGTAGTTTACTCTTGCCTTATTTCTACTACAACATATGGTTACTCTTCATATCTAGAGGGGGAAAAAACCCAGAAACTCCTCAGATCTATGAAGTCAAATTTTGGATTGAGGACTAGGAATCTATGTTAGCACTAGGATCCTCAGATAATTCTTATGCACACTAAAATTTAAGAGCTATTATCACATAGTCTCTATAGCACCTAGCTTAGGGGTTTTGATGATAATTACATAAATGCCTTAAAATTACATCATGAAATTTTCATTTTAAGTTAATTTTCAAATGCCTAGAGTACTTATTCAAGCATTTTAAAAATCTCCTTGTATATCTGATAATTTGTCTAAATCACACTTGGTAGCTTGGTTAAGTTTTAAATTCTTACTGTGTAAATTTTGCCTGCAAAATGATATTATCCAATGAAAGAAAAATTAAACACACATGTTCAGTTCACCACTTTAAGTTGGAAGTTCAAACATATCTGCCTCTTTTGTAAGGTTCAGTTCTGCTGTAAAGCATTCTTTTGTGTCATCTGCCTTTAGCAGAATTAACCTATTTATGTGTAGTGTTCCATTTTTGGAACACCCATAACAATGGAACACAATGGAAATTTTTCTTTTCAAATTCTTGTTCCTTGAATTTTTCCAGGTAACATGTATGAATTTCATACAAAAATTCAAAAAATTGCAACCTTCCACATAAATGGATTAATCCTGTTCTTCAAAGATTTTTTAGGACACAACAAATCGGATCTTATTCTGTGTATTTATATATTTATGCTATTGTTTCCTCAGGAACAATAACAATCCTCAAATGTAAGGAACAAGTTTTCTTCTAATTTTATCTACAGTACCCATCACAATACACAATAAGTACACAATATTTGCCATATACAGGCATATATAATTCATGATATTCCTTTTCAAATATTAAAATATACTCAGATACATTTACATTGACTACAGATATTGATTCCTTCTTATTAATTGCTGTCTCCTTAAGCCAAAATTGAAAACATGTTATTTCCTTCATTAGCACATAAAAAACTTAGAACACCTACTCAAGCAAAGTTTGGGTTGATCGCCCTCTGGTGGCAATTCAAGAAACCGACTTCTCACACAGCCTGATCACTTGCTGTTAAATCTCAAAGGAACTGGGTGTGGCACACACACTAGGGAGGCTGAGGCAGGAAGATTGCTGTGAGTTTGAGGCCAGCCAGGGCTACCTGCCTCACAAGCACAAGGTCCTGAGTTGGATCCCCAGTACTGGAAAAAAAAAATCTCAATGGAATACATCTATTTTAAGTTTCTCAATTGAGCATACATGACTTTTGCAATCAGAGCTATAATTTTCAAGATAACTTGAATTTCTGATACAATGTAAATCAGTGGGAAGCAGAACTAAAACACAAATATAAATTACAGGTTTAAAAAATACAATGTATTTCAGTGTTTGCTTTATCTTTCTTGTTTCTCAGTCTGACTCAGTTGAATTATAACCTCCAAACAAATAGTACAAATGTTAAATAAATATCTGAATTTTCTCATAATTGTCTATTTTCTTTCTCTTTAGGCCATATTTTATTTGCTGATTCATGGGCAAAAGGCAATATAATTTATTTTCAAATATTTTCTTGAATGTCTGTGCTCATAAAAATCATGAAAAGTTGAAAAGATAGTTAAATCACTGAAATTTTAAATATGTCTTATACAGGGGCCGGGGATTTAGCTCCGTGGTTTTGCCACCTGCTGCGCAAGCACAAGGACCTGAGTTCGATCCCTGGTACAAAAAAAATATATATATATATATATCTTATACAGTATTATTTATACAAAATACAACTTAAATATCAACATAAAACAATCATGATAATTTTATGCAAATCTATCTTATGTGATCTTTAGTTATATATGAAAGTTTCTTGAGTCTGTTATTTGTGAAAAGGTCAGAACCAGATTGAGTTATTATCTAGTGGCAAAAAGTCCTAAAAAACTTAAAACTTACTTCAGCATTAATCTTTCACAGTGGTTGTGCTTGTTGCCTAATTTGAGATCACCTAAACACTGGAAACAGAAAAAAAGGGCAATATGTGCACAAACCAACAAATAATTTACAGCACCTGCCTGGCAAGTGTGAGGCCCTGAGTTCAATTTCTGGTACAAAAAAAAAAAAATGCAAGATGAACACACTTAAGGAGATAAAGGAAGATCCTAACTATATGACCCAAAACTAAGAAGTTATTTAAAATGGAACTAGAAGTTATGAAGAATGAGAAATTCTGATGAGGCAAATGTTATAAAATTGTCCTCAGCAAAATGGAAGTTCTGCTGCAAAGATGCTGGCAGCCACGGCAGCCTGTTGGAGAGGCTGCCTAGTTAAAATTGTCAGGGTTTAAAAAAAAAAACCCCAAAACTGCAAACCATTAAACTGGTTTTCTATGATGCCTCTCTTGGCTTACCCAAGCTGACTGCTCTACACCAAGCATGTGTAAACACCAAGTACTCTTCAGCCACAGCCAAGTACTGTGGCTTTCCCATGGTCTTTGTTTCTTAACAATGATCTAATGACTGTCTTCCTCATGTGACTTAATTCCTGAAGCAAATTAACTAAAAGTTTCTGGTTATTCTTTGACTAAATAAAATAGATGGAGGTGGACATGATGGCACACACCTGTAATCCCAGCACTCAGGAGGCTGGGGCAAAAGGATCATGGGAAGTTTGAAGCCAGCATGGGCTACACAGTCAGTTCAAGGCTAACCTGGGCTACATAGTTAGACCCTGCCTCAAAACAAACAAACAAAAAATATATGGGAAGGAAAATATAATTAATGAGAAAAATAGTAGGGTAGATACAGCTGAAGAAGAACAAGTTAGAAATTTATAAAATCAGATTGTGGAAGTTTTCTAGGAGACATTTGGGAAAAAATAGAGATATAGAAAATATGAAAAAAAAGGAAAATACAAAAGAAAATCTAAGAAATGTGGAGGATATAAAAGGTAGAAATACAAAGCCAATATCTAGATATTATGAATCCTAGATAGGCAGGAGAAAAAAAGGCAGAGGAAGCTCCACTTAAAGAAATGATGAAGGTTATGGTGGTGCATGCCTGTAGTCTCAGCACTTGGGTGGTTGAGACAGAAAGATCATGGCAAGTTTGAGTTCAGCCTGGGCTATAAAGTGAATTCAAGACCAGCTTGAACTACATAGCAAGACCTTGTATCAAAAAACAAACAAAGGCCAAGGATTTAGCTCAGTGGCACTATGCCTGCCTTGCAAGTGCAAGGTCCTGAGTTTGATTGCTGGTACAGCCAAAAAAGAAAAAAAAAAGGGAAAAAGAAATGATGAAGATAAATTTTCCTAAATTAAGTAAACATGAGAGACCTCAAATTGAAAGTCCCAGTCATTGTTCTGAACAGGAGCAAGAATGGAAAATCTCTACCTAGATTCATTATACTGAAATTTAAGAATATCAGTGACAAACAAAAAACTCTACAAAGAACAAATCTACAAAGGAGCAAGAATCACATTGACATCAGAGTTTTTAAAGCAACACTGAATATAGGAGGAAAATAAAGTCATATTTTCAAATTATTGAAGAACACTGGAACCTGCTGAAAACAATAAATTAAGTATTTATATGCTTTATATACATTTCCATGAAATAAGCATAGCACTATTACTATTAACATGTTAAAAAGGCTGCTGGCCATTGCGATGAGAAAAGAAAATGAAAGTGCATAAAGACAGAAGAGTAGACTTAGAAATGTGGTTATTTGCAGAACTGTGATCATTCATCTTAGAAAAATACCTAAAAAACACCAAAAATTACAAGTATATAAAATAATAAAACTATTATAATCCATAATAGATTAACAACTAAAAATTAATGGTATTTTTCACACAAATAACCAAGCTAAATTTTAATTTAAAAATAGGACATTCACACTGGCATTGGTGGTACATGTCAGTAATTCCAGTATTCTGCGAGGCTGAGATAGGAGGATTACAAATTCAAGTCCAGCCTGGACAATTTAGCAACTTAGAGACCCTGTCTGGGGAAAAAAGAAAAAGAACAGTCACGATGGTATAAAATATAATGGTAGAGATCCCATAATGCATCTAGTGATTAATCAAGATGTACAAGATCTCTGTGGAAAAAAATCATAACATTTTGAAAACAGGCTGGCTGCAGAAGCGGGATGCAAAGACTCCATGGCAAGTCTCACACCAGTCCAAGTTCTTTGTCACCCACCTGGGTGTGCTGAGGGTCTCATGCTGACTGCGGGTGATGGCTGAGGAGATATATGGAATAATTTGCTCATCCAAGCCTAATTCCAGAACAACCTCTACTTTTCAACAGTTCAGATAGTGAGGAGTCCATTCATTACCAGATCAAGTTCAGAACTTTCTCCCATAGATGGCCCAGATAAATGAAAAGCTAAGAAGTGGAAGCTGCTCCCTCTGATCATTTGGATACTGAAATTATTGCTGAGATGTTTGGCAAAGTTATACAACTTATAACTTGTATGGGATGAATCAGGCAGATTCAAAAGAAGAAGACAGTTCAGAAGACTTCCCAAGACAGTTGGGAGGACAGTTCAGAGTCAGAGGACAAGGATGATAGTGTCACCAGTGAAGTTGCCATGGATAACATTAAGCTTTCTGAGTCAGAAGGTAGAAAAAATGAACTTGAAGTTTTGGACAGCCCAATAACTAAAAACAATTGAAATAAATGATATAAAAAGAAACAGGTACACACACCTGCTAATTCTGTGAGAAAGAACACAGTTTAAGTGTTTTGTGTTTCTGGTATCTACAGTGCCCATAAGTGTTGAAAGAAAAACTTTAGACAAATCTGTTTGAGCAAAGAACAAGTCATGAAATGGGCAGTACTCAAAGTGGAAAAGGGTTCCGAGAGTGCCACTCATTGTGTAGTGAGGGCAGTATGAGTTTTTAGCTGAATACAGACATAAAGTACAACAATAACTTTACTAACATGAGGGCTTGCCATAGTTGGACATGCATGGTCTGATCCACTGGGATCCTGTGATTGGCTGAAGCTCAGCTGTTTGTATCTGGCTGGAAACCCAGCTATTTATTACAAAAATACACTCCTATTTCAGCTGTTAAACATTTTTTTCTTTGTAAGTCAAGTTATGCACTGTGATTATACTTCCTTCTCTAAGTTTTGCACAGTAGGGTGACTGTAGTTAACAAATAGTTATTTCAAAATAACTAGAAGATTTTGAATGTTTCACAATGAAGAAATGCTAAATGCCTGAAGTGAAAGGTATGTTGATTGCCCTGATTTGATCATTACACAATATTTACCAGTATCAAAACAACATATTTTACTCCATAGATTTGTAAAAATGTGTGTCAATGTAAAAAAATAAACAACAAGAAAAAAATACACTGCTAAATCAGGTTTTGGTTTGTTTATGTTCCGAGGGCTGCTGCAGTAACTGAGAATACCAGAGAAAACTTCAGGAGTATGACCTTGTGCTTATTTATCTTAAAATATTAGATGTACGGTGTTTCTCAGTGAAACCAAAGCTGGCTTTTAAAGATCTGTATTATATAACATTTTGGCATCTTCCAAAAGAAGACTGATCTTTGTTCTTGTGCTAGAGAGTTTTAGTGTTTTGAAAATTGACCTTTGTGCATTGTGATGAGTGAAATTGATGTTCTTTCTTGAGTGTGGATTTCAGAAAGAGTACTGTTATTTTAAAGTAAAAATGCAAATGTCCAGTTTGTTTTCAATTATCCTGAAATAAATAAATGCAGTTTTTAAAATAAATTTTTTAAATTTTATCCCATTCCCCTTTCAAGCCCCCTCCCCTTCTTATGAATAAATGTAGTTTTGTTTTTAAAAAATATAAAAGACAAACTGGGTAGAGAGTTAAATTTTGCAATAGGTGATCTAGCTATGTACTTTCTTTCTTGCTAGGAAAAATTGCCCAACATCTATAAGTTAGAAGAGGAAAGGTATATTTTGGCTCACAGTTTGTAGAAGTTTCAGTCCATAGTTGGCTGGCTTCAAGGGAGGGTGGCTTGGCAGAGGCACATGGCAGGCAGGAAGCAATGAGCCATCAAGAGAGGAACAAGAATACATATATACATCCAGGTCAAGCCTACAGTGACCTACTTCTTCCCACCAAGCTTCATCCTCCAACATCACACCCAGCTATAAACCCATCAGTGGACCAATCCAGCATCACACCCATGGCCCAGTTACCTTCCAAAAGACATCTATGAGCACATGAGGCTTTGGGGGAACATCAAGAGATAACCAATAACAATAGGGTACCTGGGCTGGAGATGTATCTCAATGGTAGAGCACTTTCCTAGCATTGTGAAGCCCTGGGTTCAATTTCCAGTACTGAAGAAAAAAAAAAGAGTATAACACTTACAATAGTGTAATTAAACATATGCATATCAGCTCTCCTCAAATTAATGAATTTAATCTGTTTTTTTCTTTTTCTTGGCAGTACTAGGAATGGAACTCAGGGCCTTTGCCGTGGTATTGAGATACACGTCCAGCCTTTTTTTCTGTTTGTTTTATTTTGAGACAAAGCCTTATTAAATTGCCTAAGCTGAACTTGAACTTTCAATCTTCTTGTCTCAGCCTTCCAAAGTGCTACAGGATTGCAGAAGTATACCACCACACCTGGCTCCATGAATTCAACCTTAATCAAAATTTTTGTTGGTTTTTTGGGGAACCAGTGAATTTTTCCTACAATGTATGTGAAAGACTGAAATCCACAAAATATATATGTCAGTCTTGAAAAGAATGTGTAGAGAGGAAAAACTTGTTTTATGTGATATTAAGACACATTTCAGAGCCGAGCAGTAACAGTGGTATGGGAATGGCATAAAATCAGGCACCACAGGCCAACAGAACAGAGAACAAAGAAGGACACAGCACATGTGGCAATGGCAAAAGAAGTGACATTATCCTCTGCAACGGTCACATAACTACTCAAGCCTTGAGTAACTTACTGATTGCACTAACAACCCACAAATTTGTCAGAGAGGGCACACTAATCCAGAGACATAGCTAGATAGAAGGCAGGTACATTTTCCCACTGAGGTGAATCTGAGAATAATTAACTGTGGAACTTCTACTTTGGGTTGGGCCATTCTGAATCCTTCAGGGACACTTGCTCTTCCAGATGTCCAACTATGGTGCACATTTTCTTAGGCAGGAGGTGCTAACGTCATGAGGATTTCTCCTTCAGTGTTTTGTTATAGCAGCATCAACATTTAAAAACATTTAGTCTCCTGCGTACTGATGTAGGGAAAGTTTGGGGACAGGCAGGGAAAGATAAGGGCCTTAGTGAGGTTTCTGGCAAATCCTGACTGCAAACAGTTAAACCCTTGCTAGAGAGAGCAATTAAGAGAAGCAGGGAAAACTAATAAGCAGCCTGGCTCAGGTTCATTTCGGTTCCAGGGCCCCAATTCATTCCTCTCCACCTTCAGTTAAGTACAAAGGAGACAAAGTGAGGAGGGGGCTATATTATACAAAACTCAGGATATAAAATATATACTCACACTTGGATACTTGCACACCTATATATAAATACACACATATATTACATATGTATATATATTATTCTCACACAATGTTAATGCACTAAAATGTACATGTATCCCTTTACTAATTGCTCATTCAGCTTTGAATATAAGGCTGTGCTATAAATTTCAGACATATCACCTTGACAAAACAAAGAAGGTCAAAAGGAGCTTACCCAAGAATTTACAGGTAGGGAATAGAGAGGGTCAGTGTCCAAATCAGGGGTCTCAGAGACTAAAATCACCAATCAAGTTAACAACTCTCAAGGGTGAGAGTCCCTTTCTTGCTACATAATAAAAGGGGCTAAGGACAAAGACCCTTGAGCACTGAGCTCCCTACCTCACTCCAATGTAGCTGGTCTATCTCTTTCCTCTCCTCTTTCCAATAAATTGATTTTGTTTCTCCTTTTAAACGTGTATCTTGTTCAGGGTCTTTTCATTTGTTGCTTGCTATGTTTGAACTTCTCGTCTCCCAGAAATTATAATAGGTTGCTTCCTCTCTTCATTGGTAAAGTAGTGCATTTTGTTGTATGTATAAGACCTGCCACAGCTGAGGAATATTGGGCTTACATTCCTAATCCTCCCATACTGAGACTAGTGACCTGGATGGACCCACCTCCAGAGATTTTTCATGCCCCAGATGATACTGTTCCTTTAATTAATGTTATATCTGGACCTCAAATTGTAACTTTTACAGATGAACGAGTCACATTAAATCTTACTTCCCATTTCGTTCACCCACCATTATGTGTCACTGGAAAGCTTGAAGGAAATCATCCCTGTTCTATAGCCAGACCTCAATCCTGGGTGGGTTTCTCCCAACAAAATAGGGCTATGATTACATTAGGCTCCACCCCAATGTCTGGCCAGAGAACCACAACGTATCGTCCTAATCTTCCTGTTTGCAGGTCTAGAGTTGCTTTTCTACCAATTACAGATGGCATGTTTCTTTTATGGGAGACACGCAGGCCCCAGTATGGAATATATACTATTAATTCTGGCTACTTCTTTGTAGATTGGGCACCTATTGGTGCATTCATTGGATTATTTAAAGAATGGGCCAACCTCAATTTTTGTAGTCATGAAAATCAAATGCTTAATACTAATGCAGCTAATAAGATAAACTGGATGGGAATGAGATTTAATTCCCTCAATCCCTCAATATATTTATAAAGGAAAGCCAGATCCCATACAACATACTATTTGGAAACTGAGATTGCCCTTCTTTCCTGGAAAAATATATACAGGAAAAGAAGCTAATGTATCAAGTGGTATAACCAGATTAGTCTTCCATCTAGATAAAATCATTCCCACAGATATTTGTATTTATGACCCTTATATATTTCGCTATGGTACTATTAATTAGCAAACACATTTTTTTCTTGTTTTAATTGTTATTTAACTCACTGTATCAGAATTGGAGACATCCTCAGTTCACAGTCATTATTATGGGCAAGTTGCCTGGTGTGTGCTTGCCTGTAAACCTTATAGAACCATGGTATCATTTTTCTGCCTCACTTTTTCTTTATGCTTTGTGTGATCATTTGATTCATTATGTTAAGTGCATGGTGGGACTCATACTTGCTGGAATAATTTCTTTAGTATTGTTGATTTCCAATACAGTGGTCAGGTCTATAGCCCTGACCCATTCTGTTCAGACTGTTCATTTTATAGATAATTGGACAAAACCTGCTGATAATAGCCGGAGAGTCCAGCAAAACATTGACCTTAAATTATAAACTAAGGTTAGAGTCCTAAAAACTACAGTGTTATGGATGGGAATCCAAATTGAAAGTTTACAACTACAACATATCTCAATTTTGTGTGACTCCTTTGCCTTGTAACAGATCCTCCTATCCTTGGGAATGTTTAAGGAGCACTTCATTAAAACATTACCTTTGATACTGCAGCCCTCCAGAAGGAGGTTCTATCCATGTCTCAATAGACAGCCCAATTTGATTCTCAAGCACTAGATTGGAGCAAATTTACTGATGTGCTTGATCAGTTTAATCCTTTTACTTATCTCAAAGTTCACTTTTGGTTTTATATTGGTATTGGAGGACTTATTTGTTTATTTCCGCTTATCTTGTTTCTAGCCTGCTATAGAATAAGGATCAACCGTCATCTGGAAGCACTCCAACCTCAGCTCACTTTGATGCAGCTGATGCAGTTTCTAAAAACAAAAGGAGATGGCAGAGCCCATAATACTGATTATGTCCAAAACATACTGTAAGCAGTGCAGGCTGCAGAGTTAGATATTTCAATTGGCTTACTTTAAGAAGTGAGTCTGACTGAAGCTATGTGACTCATAGAAGTATCTTATGAGCACTGTGGTAGCGCACAGGTCAATAAGGCCTCCCTGCTAATGACTGCAGCCAAGACCAGACATTGGCCTATGAAGCTGTGGGGCCAATATGAGATAACGTGTAGCTGAAGTCAGAGTAAATAGCACCCAAATTCCATTCCCACAATTAGTGCCTTCATAGCTTGAAGGACAATGCTCTAATTACCAGCATATATTTTGTCTATCTTGCTTGTAATCTGAAAATTCTTTGATGCTTCTCTTTAAAGCCTTGCCTGCATTGGTTTCCATGGTAATTGTGCATACTACATATCTATACACATATTACACCTTTACCCTAATTGATGCATAATAAAATTTGATGGGTGAGACAGGCCAGTGCCTTTTGCCAAAGGAGCATTGGTCATTCCAGTTCACTTTCTCTTTAACTTTGTCTTGAGGTTTTCTTCAGCCTTGCGACACATAATGGGGAGGTGGGGACTAGAAGTTTACTGCAGGGGTCTGGCAGTATTCTACTTCTTAAATATAAACTCCACTAGGGCAAAGAGTTTTTGCCATTGTGTTCACTGCTCATTCCTGTCATATAGACATGGTTCAAGAAATATTTGTTAAATGAATGAAGGTTTATAATACTTTAGAATTTTCATTGATACAAACCACAGTACTGTACTAAGGTGAAAGTTTGCGCTACATTCTCAGCCCTTTTATTCTGAAAAACAGTCTCATTAAGTTGCCCAGGCTGGCCTCCAGCTTATGATCTTCCCGCCTCAGCATGTTGAGATTATTACATGTATGTGCCACCACTCAAGATTTATTTCAGATATTATACATTCTATCTTCAGAAATTCTTTTTTCTCTATCCAGTTTCTCCTTCCATACTTTCCTTTAAATCTCTGAATATATTGAGCACATAGATAATAAGTGTTTAAATTCCTGTTAAATTCTACCATATTTATAAATTATTTTTGTACCAGGGATCAAACTCAGGACCTTGTGATAGCAGGTGTGGCGCCACTGAGCTACATCCCCAGCTCATATTTATAAAATTTTTGAGTGTGTTTCTACTGACTGAATCTTTTCATGCCACTTGGTATGCCTCAAACTTGAGATTCTCCTGAATTGCTGGCATGTACCACTGTTACTGGATTTGGGGGTGCTAGAGTCTCCTTCTGAAGGTGGTTTTCTAGGTTCTTTCTGTCCTGAGCAAAGGATTGTTCAAGACAAGCACAACAGTAGCAAAGTTTTATTAAAGGTAAGAAAAGAAATAGGCTCTGTAGAGTGAGTTTGGGCCAAGTAAAAGTAGGAAAAGAAGTAAACTCTATACGTGAGGGCAGTCCATCGTGCAAGAGAGAATACTGGAAGAACCAGTGTGAACTGCCCTTTTTTTATTACTCACGCCTCAGGGTGACTTCAGGTCTTGTCCATTCTGTTGAAAATCTGCTCAAGATCTCCCAAGAAGTCCATACGCAGGGCTTTGGAAACTGTTGGGTGCATGTGTCCTGTGATCTTGTAATGAACAGGTCACACTTCCCTAACTAACTTTGCCACGCCCTAATCTCCTATCTCACCACCATGAATGGCATCTTTTATTTTTTTATTGGGTGCTAAAATATTCTGAATTTAACGCTGTTGGATCTTGGATTTTGCTGCAGTCTTTTACAGAGTAGTTGACTTTGTTCCAGCAGGCTGTAAGGTTACTCATTGAGCAGTTTGATCCTTTTAAGGGCTTTTGAAGGATCTACACTAGCTTTTATTCTGGGCCTCCAAGTTTAGGTCTCAAATGTAAGTTCCACATGGTCAAGTCTTTCCATTCTGGTTGGTGGGAGCTCAAATGATTGTTGTTGTTGTTTTTGGCGGTACCAGGGATGGAACTCAGGACCTTGCATTTGCCATGTAGGTGTGGCGCCACTGAGCTACATCCCTGGCCCTTCCCTGCCCTTTTTGAGCTCTGTTAACTCATTGGCTTACTGCTCCCCAGTAACTGTTCTTTCCTGGCTTGATTTTTATTCAGTTAAAGATTCAAAGGTACTCCTAAGCAGATTTACAACCAGCTTGTCCTCCAAGTGCCTTAACGCCAATTCCTATCTTCTCAACTCAGAAGACCCTGGGACTCTGTTTCCTTTCCCTGCCTTACAGACTGACAACTGCTTGTAGGCAGTAAGTCAAGGTGATAAAGGGCTCCTCTTGCTTGTTCCTCTTCTTTCCCGTAGAACACTCCAGAGTCACCTGTAGACCACGCCCGAAGAGTAGTTTCATGTACTCTGTGTTTTGTTTAGTTTGCCAATTGCTTAGTGTGGGACACTAAATCCAGACCCATTTCTTCTTGCGTGAAAGTGAAAGCCTTAAACGTCTCATGGGAAATGTAAACTGTCTAATAAATAGGATTTGTTACAGTTGAAAAGCTGTTTCTCTACGATGCTCCTTTTTTTACCTTCTCAAGAAATATTGATGGGCTGGCAGGGTGTGGTGATGCACGCCCGCAATCCTAGCACTCTGGGAGCTGAGGCAGGATGGTGGCAAGTTCCAGTCCAGCCTGGGCATTTGGCGATTTAAGACCTTGTCTAAAATATACAAAAAGGCGAGGCTGTAGTTCAATGAGAAGCCCCTGGGAACGAACACACCAACACAAGAACACAAACACCACACACGCGCGCGCGCACGTACGAAAAGGAAGAAATGCTGAGGTGACGATGTACTCAGACCGCGCGGCCCAGTGCCAGGGTTTTAAACTCAGCCCGTGCTACCTCAGCCTAAAGTCATCCACGCCCACTTCTCTCGCGCGCGCCACCCTCTCTTCCCGCCATACCGGGCGGCAGTTGCGCTGGCGTTCCGCTCGCGTGTCCCCTCTTTGCGCCTGCGCAGCGTGCGGACGCCACACGCTCCGGAAGTGGGAGGTGTCCGCCGGAGTTTGTGTGGCGGCCACCGCGGGAACGCGAGCCGCGTAGTTTTACAATAGAGGAAAGCGAGGATTTGGGGCTTAGTGGCGAGAGTGAACGAGTGTCCGACTCTAGCAGCTGTCTTCTGGTGCGAGAGACAGCATGGAGGATGAACAGAGCAGGCAGCCGGGCGACGAGGCCGTGCGACTGTGTGAGGAGGCGCCGCGTCGGAACCTCGCGGTGAGCACTTGGCCCGCGCCCCCGCCCTGGTCCCCCTCTTTTCTAGGGCCTCGGCAGCAGCTGCAACCTGCGCGCTTTGAGCTGCAGTCGGCCTGGCTGGTTCTCTGTCCCCAGCCCCAGGCCCCTTGTGCTTGACACCCTCGGGGCCGAGTTCCCTCTGAGTGACAGTAAATAAGCAGAAAAGTTCTGTGAGCTGTGGTTTTATAAGCTGGGTGGTAATTCTCTAGATATTCTGTGTTCACTGCTGCTCTTCTCATTTTACCAAGCCCTTATCGATAATCGATAATGTTAGCTTTTAAAGCACTGTATGCCCTAGATATGCCACTTTTTAGGCTTTTTAAAAAATATGAACGTGCTAAGGCAGGATCAGCCAGCCTTCTTCCTCTCAGCCCTAACAGCCTGACTGTGGCGTCCACCTGTTAATTGGAGCTTTGCCTCTGGCTTTTTCAATGATGTTGATATCTCACTGGTGGATCCTAATTACGGTGGCAAAATTGCAAAAACAGTTTTAAAGCTTAGCATTTAATCAGTATAGTTACTCTTGACTTGCCCCACGGATTGTAAATCATCTAATGTTAAAATTGGTGTTTCTCTTAGTAAGAGACACATGTTGAGCACTTCATAAAGTGGCTGTTTGCAAGAGGCTTCCTAGCACGTTTGCTCCTTCTATTTAAGGGCTTTCTAAAGAGTCTTTACATGTTCCCCTTGCCCTCCTTCACTTTTCCTCTTTATGGTTATCTCATTCTTCTTAAGTTGCTACCATTGCAAGAGGCCATCCATGTGTTGTTTATAAGGGACCACTCTTCCATTCCATTTCCGTCTTCATTCTGAGATATATTTTATCAGTAATATCATTAAGTCAGTTTTAAAAATAATGTTCAAAAGTTTGTTTTTAATAAGAGAAGTGTGTTAAATATGTTTTATTATGTTTGAAAGGCTTGAAACTTTGAGATACAGGAGCTTGAAGCTTGGGTCTATGTCCCAAATTGGTTTTGGTGACTGTCATATTTGTTAACTTACTGTTGGATGTTCTTAAATGAGTATACAATTTTTTTTCAATCTCAAGCAGAGTTTTTTGTTGGGATTCAGCTAGTAAATTTCCATCATCCCTGGTTTGAGTTATTTTGTAAACTGATAGCTGACACATTTTTATATTTTAAAAATAGTTTCAAGTTTTATCAGAACTATTTTGGAAGAATTTTAATCTTAAGATTAAATCTTAAAATCTTTTAATCCTAAAATACATTGTGTTTCTATGTTTTTATTTTTCAATGTGAAGACGCAGAAATTGTTTTTTGTTTTTGTTTACTTTTTTTCGTACCAGGGGTCCAACTCAGGGCCTTGCACTTGCCATGCAGGCGCTGTGAAATTTTTTTTTTTTTAATAGGTAATATGGGGTGAGAAAAAGATGTGCATGGAAGGGTCAAAAGGGGAAATGGTTGCCAGACCCATATTAGTCACAAGCTTCATGTCCCACCTTGCTTACATTCTCTGGTCTTCTTGAATGTATGGGTGTTCACATATTTAGTTATTGTACCGTGGTGGAGTGTTTTTGGTTATTTCTTCCCATTTGGCCGTTCTCTGAGGGTGAAGCCCTGGGAGTAAAGGGACAACACATAGCATTACTTTTCCAGTAAATGGGTGTTGCATTAAATGAGAGCTGAGAGTAAGAAATAGTCCCTGAACCATCGATATCAGTTCTAAGCCAGAGACTGCAGCCTGTATCCTTGGTAATCCCTCCTTAATCTGTAATCAGAGTTTACAAGGGGACAAATTATGTGATAAATATGGTAAATTATGATTATGACTAAGTTAACAAACAATATATTAATAGTAAATACCAAACTATTTTTGAGAATTCTGGAGCATAGTTTATAATGTTCCATTTGGAAAATAATAAACTTATAGATGAGTATTTGGAACTTAACATATGTAATTTAAGTCTGCCTGAGAATAGAATTGAGTCACTTTTTAAAATAAATTTTGATTTAAGAAGAAAGATTTATAATATAGTAACTACAGTTCTGTATGTGTAGCTTTTGAAAATTGTGAGTTTTGAAACAATACATTTTCTTTGCTTACAAGGAAGTTTTGAACTAGATTTGTAGTCTTTTGATTTTATGTTAGGCAGTTTCTCTTTTGCCTTAAAATTTAAAATAAATTTTATTAGTAAATGTTTATAGTACATAGTGATTACATTCATGGTACTTGGTATATGTCCATAAAATGTTTACTGTAATTCTTTTTCCTTCCCCTTCCTCTTTCCTTTCTACCCCTCCCCTCCATCTCTTGGTCCCATTTGGTGTTGGGTGATTTCCTTAATTTTGTGAAATGAAGTCAGGTTATAAAATTCTCAGGAAGTCACTGATTTATATGTGCACAGTGCTAATGTTCATTAAAAAACTGGCTCATTTGCAAGTTTTGGAAAATTGTTTAAAGATAGTTTTACAACCTATGAGGGTCATAAGTTGCCATTTACTAATAGCTACTTCTTGGTCTGTTATTAGAAGCCTGCTGTACATAATCTCATATTACTGTCCAAATACTATTTACCATTGCTAAATACCACTTGAAACAATTATACTCTATTTTATAGATAAGGAAACAAGATCAAAGGCTAACAGTATATGGTCAGCTGGGGCTTTGAGGCTCTCTTAGCCTCATTGCCTTTGAGGAACCTTATGACTCAGAATAGATCAGGGTAAATTATATTGGAAACATATCTTTCTTTCCTATCCAGTCCTTTCATCAGTTGCACTTTTCATTGAACCTGTAGCATGAAGATGCTGCAGGAATTTGAATCTTTAAATATAAGTTGTTTGGACTAATTGTAAGCTCTGTTCTCCCCTGTTCTTTTTTTTTTTTTTCTATAGAAAAAGCAACTAAACAGGTTTGACGGCCAAGAAACAAAAGGATCTAAATTCATTACCTCCAATGGAAGTGATTTCAGTGACCCAATTTACAAAGAGATTGCTATTACAAATGGTTGTATTAATAGAATGAGTAAGGAGGAACTCAGAGCTAAACTTTCAGAATTTAAGCTTGAAACCAGGTAATTAAACTTTAAAATTACAAATATAGTACATGCTTGTCTTAGAATATTTTGAGAACACTGAACAATTAAAAATCGTCTTAGTTGGTTATGGTGTATGCACCTCTAATTCCAACTACTTGACAGATTTAGAAAGGAAGATTGCAAGTTTGAGACTAGCTTGGTCAACTTAGTTGGACCCCGTCCCAGAATAAAATCCTAAAAAGTGATGGGATGTAGTTCAGTGATAAAGTGTTTACCTAGCATGTGTGAGGACCCAGCACTGCAACAAATATTTTTAAAAAACTGATAAAAAGACACATCTAAAAACACTGTTTAGAAAGAATCATCTGTACATGAATCTTTGTGTACAACTCTTATTTCTGTCTTTTAGACAAAATAGAATTGCTGAGTCAGATGACTGAGTATTTCAGTGATCTAATGGTCTTAATGATTAGTCATAAGTCTGTTTAAAAGCTTTTTAGTTGCTCATGTATTGAATATTTTTTATTTTCTTTTGGCAATTTGTATTATTTTTAGGTGTATTAAAGATTAGTCACTTATAAGGAAATTTTTTTTGTTTTTCTAAAAATAAAGCAGAATTATAGTATACATTATGTTTAACTGTATATTGAATGAGAAAGCAGTATAGCTTGGTTGGCTGTTTTTGTGTCTTTAGTGAGTTATACACATACTTAAATTTTTAATAGTATTTTACAAAACAGATCACTCTTTTTGTTTTGAGACATGGGATAGGAATGATTTTTGGGTCCAGAAAAATTATAGATTTTTGATGAACAATAGAACTACCAGGCATCAAGAAAGAAATCAACTCTGTAATAGATGAAAATGTATTGTTTCAGGGCACCACTGAATCCTTATGCCCTTCTAAGTACATTCCTTCTCTTTGCTTTAAAATACAACCTCACTACTTTTCAAAAGAGCACAAATAAAATTTTTTTCCATGTAGATTGTCTACATAATTTGTGAAGAAAGTTTGACTTCATTTTCCCCAATTCTTTCTATTCTAAAGGTACAAACCTATAACCTACAGAAGATTTTCTGAGTAAAATTTTTGTCCTTCCCAGGTGTGAAGATCATTTGTTTGCTTTTGGCTTGCATGGGAGATAGAGATCTAGATGTACGTTTACACATTTATTCAACAAGCCCGTATTGAATTCTAAGCACTACACTAGGCATTGAAGTTTTTAAGGTAAATACAGATATGTTCCCCACTTTGGAAATCTCACAGTTTTGGGAATACACACAAAAAAAATCACAAATCATAGTGGCTAGTGCTACATTGGTGGTCTGGCCAAGTGCAGCATGAGAACAGAGGAGAGAGTGTGTCTCTGCAATTCAGGAAGATGGCATTTGAATTGTGCCAGACAGAAAAGGGAAGGAAGGTGTTTCAGGTATAAAGAACTACAAAACGGAAATTCCCATTTGTATGTTTTTTGCTACACAATCTTGCCTCTTCTTTGGCTACTATACAACCATAGTTAATAGAATATGAAAGCATACCCCATAGTTATGCCATTACATTATGTTTTGTCTGTAGTATATGATGTACCAGTGTACAGTGAGGGAGCAGGAATGTTTGACGATGATTAAAAAATGACAGGTTGTTAGCCAAGTTGTGAAGGAACCCTATGCTGAAGTCTGCATTTTACCTTCTAAGCAAAAGAGAGCCACTAAAGATATTTAAGCAGGAAATTGGCATTAGTGCTCAGTTCTCAAGTAAGGTAAAGAATGAAATGAAGGACTTGCTATAATTCAAGAAACTAATGGGAGCCACAGTGGAGAACATTAGGGAGAACCAGATTCTCAATATTTTTCTCAGTTGGAATTGGTAACAATGGTTAGAATTTAGATGTAGAGGACCAAGGGAGTTGTTAAAGATGACAGGTACCATGGAGTTGGTAGGTAAAATCAGTATGGTTTCTCCACCCCACCCCCCAAAAGAAAAAAACAGAAGAAGAAAGGAAAAAAAGGAAGACAATCTAAAGCTGTATGTGACACAGAGGTCACTCACAGTGCCTTGATATGAAAGGAGTCAAGAGATCCCTCCCCTCCCATTTTCAGTAATTTGGAAGATCTCAAACATATAAGGACATTTGGTTAAAAGAACCGATTGGCTGATTATCAGTGTTTCTCCTAGGCAAGACCTTTTCAGTGTTTCATTGGTAGCTTAGAACAAGCTGTGTATAGCACATACTTGAAATCTCAGCATTCTGGGAGATTGAAGTAGGACAATTGCAAGATGGAGCCTAGCCTAGCCAACTTAGTGAGACCTTGTGTTTAAATAAAAAGGGGCTGCAGATGTAGCTTTGTGAAGTCAATGGGTTCAATCCCCACTACCAAAAAAAAAGGCTAAAAAGAATAGAAAGAGGTTTTGTTGTTTTATTTTTTTAAGTCACTAATTTGACTAAGTGACCAAAATGACTCACTTGACACTAATAACAACGTACATCTTTATTTTTATTACTGTTTTTATTTACAGGCCAGTATAGGGTTCAGCCAATTAACACTGAAGCAAGTCTGAGCACTGGTTGTGACTTCTAGGTTTATATACCAGTATATTGGAGAAAATGGTCCTCTGTACAATAGTACTTTGGTTCACGAATGCTTCTGTTTGCAAACAATTCAGTTCACAAAAGCGTTTGGCAGATTTGCTTCCGTTCACAACTATATCAAGTGACAAACACGACCATGGCAATCTTCCCCACACAAACACAAATGCAATAATTTTCCCCACAATGGTAAAACAAGTTCGTAAACCAAGGTAGCACTGTACTACTAAAATGAAAAGTTACTTGTGAAGGAAAATATTCATGTTGTAATAATGTTTTATATTTATTAGTTTGTTGCTAACTTATCTTTGAGTTTTGATTTCCTTTCATTTATTTTAGCTAGCGTTTGGTAAATTATGCAGTGACTGTCAGTGTTCAATTCAGTGCTCACAGGTAAGAGTTGTGATTCTTGACTGTAAAATTCACCTTAGTAAATTTTATTCTTCTTTTACTTAGAGGAGTAAAGGATGTACTAAAGAAGAGACTGAAAAACTATTATAAGAAGCAGAAGCTGATGTTGAAAGAGAGTAACTGTACTGACAGTTACTATGACTACATTTGTATTATTGACTTTGAAGCCACTTGTGAAGAGGGTAACCCACCTGAGTTTATACATGAGATAATTGAATTTCCTGTTGTTTTATTGAATACGCACACCTTAGAAATAGTAAGTGAACTGCTATATATATATATTTTTTTTTAATTTATTTTTTTGGTACCGGGGATCGAACTTGGGTCCTTGCACTTGTGAGGCAGGTGGCGGAACCACTGAGCTAAATCCCCGGGTGAACTGCATATTTTATTTTTCACAGTAGTCATTCCAGTGTTCTCTAGTAAGTTGGATCTCATTTTCATTTTAACTAGAATTAAAATTCTTTAGTGAGGGGCAGGGATTTAGCTCAGTGGTTTTGCTGCCTGCTGCGCAAGCACAAGGACCGAGTTCGATCCCCAGTACCAAAAAAAAAAATTTTAAGTGAGCTTTTTTGCTGAACTTTCTATCAACTTAATTAACAGGAAAACCAATAAAGCAATTACAGAAACTGCTTCTGTCATATGCCAGTAGCTAAAATTACAGGTTTTTTTCCCCGTTTGCTTAGAATATCTGTGTGGACATTGGAATCTCTTGAGAAGCCAAAAGAAAAAAGAACAAAACACTGATTCCTGGTCCTACAGATACTAATTTAGTTGTTCCATGGTAGAAAATGCTTTGAAAACTTTTCAGGTGGTGTAATATGCAGTTAGGATTGAAGACCACTACTGTAGACAAATGTGTACTCCGATCTCAAAAGTAATGATAATTTACAAAAAAAACCTGGCTATGTTTTTTAATTTTTTTGAGACGGAGTCTCGCTATGTAGTTTAGGCTGCTGGCCATCTTTCTGATGGAAAGTTTATGGGAGAAACAACTCTGTATAACCATTTCAAAGTCATATATATGTTTTAGGTAATTACAGTCACTGCATTCTTTTTTTTGGTACCGGGGATCGAACTTGGGACCTTGCACTTGTGAGGCAAGTGCCGAAACCACTGAGCTAAATCCCTGGCCCTGTGGATTCTTAGTTTAGGAAGAAATGATTTCTCCAAAATACTGATCTCATCTACCAAAAGTCATGTCTTTGATATTCATGTTGCAACAGATATACTGGCAGTAAGTATAAGAAGACATCATGCATGAAAATGCATAGATTTTTTTTTTTTTTTAAATGTTCAAAGCCTGTTTCATTTTCATTCACTTTGTATTTTATTGTGACTATATTGGCTGGGAAAAGGAAGGAGTCACCAATTATAGAATTACGCTTTTCTGTTATCTTCAGACAGAATTAAGATAGAGTTTCTAATTGTGCTTATTGAGGGTATAGAATATAGATCAGTGCCAGAAGAGGTTTACTCCTGGCTGATGTGGGACAGGGACTGCTGGGAGAAAGGCAGGAAGTTGGTGTGGAATTGTCATTGGAGTGTTCATATTCCAGGGCTCCCATTGGGGTATCCAAGAGTCCTCCATGAACATCACAGTGGGAGCAGTCCACAGTGGCTCCTCAAAGGGAATGGGGATGCCATCATACTGGGGCTGGTACCTGGGAGGTAGGACAACAGCATCTTCCCAGAGAGGACCTGAGACTGCACTGTCGTTCCGTGTATATCCCAGTATCCTGTGTATGGCCTCTCCATAAGGACATGGCAAGGGTTTGCTCCTTGGCTTCTCATTGGCCTCACAAATAGTCCAGTATAAATCCTGCAGACTTATCAGCAAGTGGAAACACTTTTTCCAATTTTTCCTTATGCCTCTGTGACTCAGACGTTGGGCAATTGCTTTTGACATTAAGTAATTTTTTTTCTTCACTGGTACATACATTTCATGTTCAAGAAATTCCCATTCTTCAAGGAAGCTTTGGATTTCCTGGTCACTCCATGGTTGAATGAACTGATTTGAGAACTTTTTTGGTTCTTGGTTTTCTTTTCTCTTTGTTTCTTGGCTGTTTTGGGGGATTTGGGTTGAAATTTCTGATACTTTCTCCATTTTTATTGCTGAATTTCCTCCTGAGAGTCTTCACTGAAGCCACAAGATCTGCACCTAATGGAATCAGGAGAGTCAGGAGATGCCCATGTGTAGAGATATGTTTGGTCCTCTCTGCTTCCCTCAGTTTTTCTCCAAGTCTCTTAGTTATATTCATGACCAGCCTCTTTCTATAATTTTCCCATCCAAAGAGGATTAAAGATCAGTAAATTAAAAGGAAAAGTGGCAACTATGAAGTCAGATAATCTTGTATAACTCACTAGATTTCACTTATTCAAGGACATTGCTTTAGCAGCTCTCCCCTCTCTCATTAAGACTATGATTTACTTCTTTCAACTATGTTGTTCTCATAATGTGCAAACATACTATTTTTCTTCCCCCCGCCCTCTTTTGGTGGGATTAAGTCCAGGAAACACTGAGCTACCTCCCCAGCCTTTTTTTTAATGTTTTAAATTTGGGGACAAGGTGTCCAGGTTACCCTTGAGTTTGTGATACTCCTGAGTAGCTGGGATTACATGTAGAATTCTAATCTCTGTAATTGCCCAGTTCAAACTTCATAGTCACTCTGGATTCCTGTCTCTTTCACATTACACATCCAGCCCATTAGTGATTCCAGTTTGCATCTGCATTCCAGATAAATACAGAACCCAGTCACTTCGCTGCTGTGACTCCACTCCCCAATCATTTCTTGTCTGATTTACTGCATTTGCCATCTAATAGGTCTGTATATTTCTATTTTGGAAACCTTACAACCAGTTTCAACATAGTGATCTGTGTAATCATTTAAAAATATGAATGATGTTAGTGTGGTGGTGCACGCCTTTAATCCCAGTACTTGGGAGGCTGAAGCAGGAGGATTATCCTGAGTTCAAGGCCAGCCTGGTCTATGTAGCAAGAGCCTGTCTCAAAAGAAGAAAAACAAAAATCGTGAACCCCAGTGTGGTGATACATACCTATAATAACAGCACTCTGGGTGACCAAAGCAGGAGGAATGCAAATTCAAGCTCAGCCTGTGCAGTTTAGCAGTTCAGTGATTTAGCAAGACTTGTCTCACAAAACATAAAAAATAAAAAGAGCTGGGGATGTGGCAGACGTCCTAGGTTCCAAAAAAAAGGATCATTTCATTTCATTCCTGTTACTCAAAAATTTCCAGACTTGCTCCCACCTTATTTCCCAGTGGTTTAACTCTAGTTTTTTTCCCCTAAAGTATTGCTGACTGATTCCCTCAATCCCAGTCTTTCTTTAAATTTCACCTCTAAATAAAGCCTATCTGGTTATCTTAAAGGGAAGCTTATAAACATCCCATATAGCCAGTGTTTTCGTATATGCTTCTGTGTTATGTCTGGTAAGTAAAGAGCATCTAACTTTGGAGAATAAAGCATTCTTTGGTATTTTTAGTTTTACTCTATTATAGTTTTACCTCTGCAGTACTAGGGATTGAACCCAGGGCCTTTGCACTGAACTATATCCCCACTCATTTAAAAAAAAAAATTTAGTTTAAGGCAGGGTCTCATTAAGTGGCTAAGTTGCCTGGGTTGAGTTTGAGCTTGTGGTTGGAAGATCACAAGCCTCCCAGAGTACTGGAATCACAGGCATGTACCACCACACCTCACCTCTTTTATGATCCTTAATCATTTATAGTTCATCTGCTTACTAGATTGGTGTATAGCATGAATTCTTAGGAAGTATAAACATTTACTTTTCTTAATGTTCAGATGTACCGCAAAATATATTGTCTTTTTCTTTATATCTGACTGGGAGTGATAGTTGCTGCTTTAAAATCTTTATGCTTTGAAATTGTCCTTAATTTTGCTGGATATGCTGGTACCTACCCGTAATCCCAGCACTTGGGAGGCCAGCCTAGGCCACATCATGAGTTCAATGACAGCTTAAACTATATAGTGAGACCCTGTCTCAGCCCCCCAAAAAAGTCCTTCATTTTAGAGAAGTGGCTCATTGTGTTCTGGTTTGGGGAGGCAACATTAGGCTAGGAGAAAAAGCATTTAGAGATCAGACCCTGGTGACAATACTGGTCTTACTTAGCTCACAGTTTTGTGCATAAAACAGACTAACATGACAGCTTCTGGAAAAGCTTTAAAAATGCTATAAATAGCTGGACGTGGTGGTACATGCCTGTGGTCCCAGCACTCTGGGAGGCCTGAGGCAGAAGGATCAGACCCAGTTCAGACCCAGTCTGGGCAGTTTAGCAACTCAGCAAGAATTTGTCTCTAAATACAAAATATTAAAAAGGATTGGGGATGTATCTCAGTGCAAAAGCCCAGAGTTCTATCCGCAAGTAACCCCTTCCATATTTGTATAGTATTATTAATCCTTAATCTACTGTATACCATTCAGTAAAATTTTGGCTATTTAGAATTTAATTTATTTGAATCTTTATGAAAATGAAGTACTGAATTTTCTTCAAAAGAACTATTTTAAAAACTCTTGTATTCTTGAAGTAGAGATTGCATGCAATAGGTTTATAATTTTAAAATAGTATAAGCAAAATTATCAATGTTTTGCTTCTCAGAAATATTTAAATTTTGATTTGAAGGCTTGGTTTCATACTCTTACTGTATATTAAATTTTTAAAATCTTTTTTCTTCATGAAAAAATAAATTTTCATAACCAAATAAGAGAATAACAGCAGTTAATACATTGTGTATTGTTTTCTTCAAAGTAGATACTCAGTACAAGACATAAACCAAAAAGATTCTTAGAAAAAGTTTTTAAACTATGAAACAAGTGATTTATTTTTTTTAAGCCAGGCCTGAGTGATTGGGCATGCCTGTAATCCCAGCACTCTAGGAGGCTGAGGCAGGAGGATTTCATGTTCAGCCCAGTCTGGGCAATTTAGTGACCTAGCATCACCCTGTCTCAAAAAAGAAATAAAGAAGAGTTGGAGATCTAGCTCAGTATGAAGGCTCTGGGTCCAGTCCTCAGTCCCCCACCTCCCAAAAAAGTAATTTTTTTAAAATTGAAAAATAAGAGGGGTTTAAGTGTGGAGAATTATCCTTAAAACTCTGGAAAGATCTGTGCCATGACTGAATTTGTTACATAAACTACTTTAAGATGTTATCCTTCTCTTGTAGGAAGATACATTTCAGCAGTACGTGAAACCAGAGATTAACACACAACTTTCTGATTTCTGCATCAGTCTTACTGGAATTACTCAGGTAATAATTCTATTTTCTTTTTGCTAGAGTTTAAAAATGGCATTTAAATTAAGGATTTAATTTACAGATTTTAGTTTAAAACATTGTCATGTTCAATTTAGTGTGGTATTTTTGTTGTTTGGTAAATATCTTTCATATTATAATAATTTAAAAAAATACAGCCTGTTGTAGTGGTGTGTACCTCTAATCCCAGCTACATGGGAGACTGAGGTGTGAGGATTATTAGAGCCCAGGACTTTTTGAGTCTTCTCAAAAAGAAAAATAAAAAGCACATTTTACATGTGGTAACATTTTACCCAGCCTTTCCCTTTAAAGAGTTGTAATGATGCATTTAAAGATTCCATTTGTAAAGTGGTAACCTGCACTACTTAGTATCTCTTTACAGCCCCTCCCTCTCTACCTCCTTCCTTTCCTCCCTCTCTCCCTCTCTCCCTCTTTCCCTCTCTCCCTCTCTCCCCTTTCTCTTTCCTTCCCTCCCTCCCTTTCTACCTTCTTCCTTAGTCTAGGTTATCCTGAAACTTAGAATCCATCTGCCTTAGCTTCCTGAGTGCTAGGATTGCAGGCATGTGCTACTATGTCTGGCTACATACTGACTTTATATATAACTTTATTGTTACTATTTTTAGGCTATAGTTTTTTGTTGTATTCAAGCATGTAGGTCTTTGGTTCAATTATTTATTTCCTTCATTTATTCATTCATTCCACGCATAAAATTTGAGAGCCTCCTATAATATACCAAGGAACTAGGGATTCAGAGACAGTCAAGTCAGCCTTTATCCTCAGCTTTCTTATAGTCTATAAGCCAGGAGGAGAGACAGAATAAGCCAGTGGTCATAGTATGGTTAAGAAGAGAGACAAGTAGTGACAAGTCAGTTTTTTATCAGAGTATTCTGGGATTCTATGAAAAAGTCTGTGTCTTAGCCACTTTTCTCATCACTTGGCCAAAATACCCAAAAACTGCAACTAAAAGGAGGAGAGGTTTTTTTTTTTTTACTTACAGTTTGTAGAGGTTTCAGTCTCTAATGACCTGGCTCCAACGTAAAACGATGTGGTCAGACCTGGATGGAGGAAAGCTGTTTGCCTTATAGCATCCAGGAAGCAAAGTGAAGACAAGAGCTGGAAAGGGAGATTATACCCTGCTAGGCCACACCCAATGACCTATACCCTGCTAGGCCACACCCAGTGACCCACCTCTCCTGACAAGACCCTCCCTCCTAACAGCAAGTCAGCTGGAAGCCCCTATCATCCAGACACCTTCCAAAAGCCCTGCCAGTGAGCACATGTGGCTGTTGGGGAACATCTAGATATAAACCATAATACTCTGCCCCTGACGCCCAAAAGACTTAGGCACCTATTTATGCAAAATGTATTTAGTCCATGTCTAAGAGTTTCCAAAGGTCCTAATAGTTCTGGTGCTAAAAAGTCCAAGTTCAAAGCCTACTCTGAAACTTAAGGCAGACTTTTTATCTGTGAGCCTTTGTAAAAATCAAAAAAGTTAAACACTGCCTACATATGATGGCATAGGGTAAATATTCCTGTTGTAAAAAGAAAGAAGAGGGAGATAAAAGGGTATGGAACCAAAGAAAGACTGAAACCCAGCAGGATAAACATTAAATCCTGTAGCCTTGTCCAGCACCTGGGGCAAGATGTAAGATGTGAACTCCAAAGGGCCTGGGCGGCCTATCCCTACAGCATTGCCAGTGGTTGTAGCCCTCCTGGCTACTCTCTTGGGCTGGCTTTGCTCATTCCTTGAGGCTTTCCTCAGACTTTCTTTGTTTTTGGCTTCTCCAGCCTTGTGGTGTCTCCGCTGCACTTTTGATGTCACTCTTATGTATTGCCTTCTCTGGGTCATACTGCCTGGCCTTCCAGGTTTTCTTTTATTTATTTATATTGTTGTTTGTTTGTTATTTTGTTTTTCAAGACAAGGTCTCACTATGTAATTTAGACTGGCCTTGAACTCACTATGTAGCTTAGGCTGGCCCCAAACTTGCAGTGATCCTCCTGCCTCAGCCTCCAGAGTGCTGGCATTACAGGCATGTGCCACTCATGCCCAGCTTCAGGCTCTCTTTTAAAGTCTGAGTAGAGGCCTCCCTACCACCACAACTGTTGGATTGCGCATATCTGTAAAATCAGCACTATGTGGACGATGCCAAAGTCTTCTGTCAACTTGAGCAATAGCCAGGCTTCCTTATATCATGTCTGCAGAGGCCTCCATGTACTTGGAACTGAATCCTGGGGAACAAACTCCATGGGCAGTGGCATGATGGTGACACTGTGCTTTGGTGTTCTCTTCTTAAAACAGTCTTTTACTTTTGCAACTTTGAGCCTGTGAAGAATGAGGCCCTGTTGGTTCCTCGCATGCCTTCAAGGTATTTTTTCCTGTTAGCCTGATGAAAATACTTGGTTTCTTTTTAATGTTAATCCTTTTAGCAACCAAGCTTTTCTCTGCTCCATCTTTGCAGGCACTTTCTTTCTGGCAAGACCAAAAACTTTTAAAATGGGCTTTTTTGCTTCTGATTTTCAGTATAAACCTCAGTAAGCCCCTAGTAGTATCTGTGCCACAACCCCAATGTTGGACTGCCTTCGAGTTTCCTGATCTGCTGCCCTTAATTCTAATCTGCTGCCTTAATCTTTAACCTGCTGCCCTTAATCATAGTCTCACACATGAGCAAAATGTAGACAAATTTTCTGCCAGAGCATAATATACATGGTCTGGAGTCCAGCTGCCAATGGAGTCCTCCTGAGCCTGGCCTTTTCTATCTGCATTTTTAGCAGTACTCTGATCTTCTGAGCTGTAACCAGTATCACACATGAAGCTCAGTTTACAGCATTCTAGAGTTCCTTCTCCAGCTAGCATCTCCAAACCTTTCCAGACTCCTGTGAACCAGTTTCAGAGGTTTCTGAGCCTTATGGTGAGGTACAGACACAGCAGTGACCCCAGTCCCGGTACCAAAATCTGTGTTAGCCCCTTTCTTGTTGCTGGGACAAAATATCTGGCCCTTACAACTGAAAGGAGGAAAGGTTTATAGTTTGTAGAAGTTCATTCGCTAGTTGCTGACTCCAAGGCAGAAGGGCATGGTGGGTCAGCCTGGGAAGAGGATAACTGTTTACCACATGGCATCTGGGAAGCAGAGAGGGTGAAGGGAGCTAAGGAGAAATAACCCTTCCAGATCACGTCCTCAGTGACCCACCTCTCCTGACTAGACCCTACCCCCTCACAGCAAGTCAGCTATAAGGTCCCATAATGCACTCTGCTTCCAAAAGCCCTATCTGTGAGCACATGAGGCTCTTGGGGGGACATTAGATAGAAACCAGAACAGCTTCAGTATGTGACAGCTGTCCTGGGACAAGCTTCATCATGTTGGTTAACTTGGCCCAAGTCATGATAGGCAAATAGGCAGGAAAGAAATGATGAGCACATCGTGTGTAGAATTACCATAACTACATGGAGCTCAGGGTGGTCCAAGTGTGTGGGGGAGAGAAAATGGATGAGGTAGGCAGAGACAAACCAGAACAAAGGCTCTTACATATCGTTTTATCCAGAAAGCCTTGGAGAGAGGAAGACAATTAGAGTGTGAGTGATTGATAGGTCAGATTTACTTTTTAGGAAACCTAGTCTGGCAGCATTGTGTAGTGTGGTGTGGAAAGGCATAAAATTTGAGATACAGAGACCACTTAAACAGCTGTGGTTTTCAGTTGATAAGAGGTTCCCATTTTCTCTACTATGAGGAATCAGTAAGCCACTAGGTTGAGGACTTCTAAAAAGTGAGCCACTGAGGGCCAGGTGTAGTGGCAAAGACCTGTAATCCCAGCACTCAGGAAGCTGAAGCAGGAGGATCGGTGAGAGTTCAAGGCCAGCCTGGGCTACACAGTAAGTTCAAGGGCAGCCTAAGCTACATAGCAACACCCTGTCTCAAAAATTAAAACAAAAAACAAAAAGTGAGCCACTGAGGATGATCTTAAATCTTAGATTTTTTAAATTTTTATTTTGAAACAGGGTCTCAATAAGTGGCTAAGTTGCCCAGGCTGGGCTCAAACTTTCGATCCTCCTGCCTCGGCCATCCAGACTGCTGGGATTATAGGCATGCACAATCACGCCTGGGAATAAATAATTTTTAATTGTCTTAAATGAAACTAGGTGGTAGGTGGATTGAAGCCTGGAAGATTATGAAGAGTTTTCATGTTGTCCATTTTCCTCCAGTTTATGTCTGGGTGTCTTATAGGACTATAAGTAGTTGCCCTGATATTCATATCTTTCGTTTTTATATCCTCAGGATCAGGTAGACAGAGCTGACACTTTCCCTCAGGTACTGAAAAAAGTCATTGACTGGATGAAGTTGAAGGAATTAGGAACAAAATATAAATACTGCATATTAACAGATGGGTAAGTACTTAGGAAAATTAAAAAATTACCTTTTCAAGATTCTCTAGTTCATTTAACTTTTAGAATAATCATCGAAGTATTATCTATTAAAGATTTTGTGATCACCCACTAGAGACAATATTTTTCCTTTTATATTTCTTTTCCTACTTAACTTGAATCCTAGAGATGAGATAGAGAGCGCTAGTAACAGTCTAGTGTAGAACTTAAGGACTGGAAAGATAAATATTAACATTTGAAAATAAAATGACTTTCCCCAAAGCCTATTTTTATCATGACATTTGCTTGCTCACAGAAGTCTTCAGCTTAGCATTCAAGGTTCTCTCATTTCATCCTACCTGACCTATTTAGCCTAATCCACCTACCATTATTTCTTTCTTTGATAGTCAGGCTGCCCATGAATTCACATGATTTATGCTTCCTTTGTGTATTCCAGGATTTCCTCTCCAATGAGGAGAGGACTTCCGCACAGCTTATCATCAAAGTCCTCCTGTGTTTTACCCTGACATTACAACCACATTGGTCTTTTTTTCTTAAAGTCTTATATATAGCCTTATGATAAGTACAGTTCTAACTATATATTCTGCTATCTTCATGTAAGTAAGCTAATTTTTTTTGCAAAGAAATTAAAAATCCTCTCAGACTAAAGGACTTGTACTACCTGGTAGTCTTCCATAAATGAAAAGCTAAATGAGTATCAGAAAGATTAAAACAGGGATTATAGGCATTGTTTCAGGTCATCTGTATCATATGCCATTAAGGTTGAAGAAGAAAGTCTTAAAGTCTTCTGTTTTGAATTGTAGACAGTTTGTACTCTTTATCAACAGAGAGGTTTGTGTACCCACATGCAAGAGGAGAAGAACATTGAATTCAATCATATCATAATTTTTAGAAGTGTGTTGCTGATTTTCAAAATGAGTAGGCAGTGTTCCTGCTAACATTGACGGATATTTTTGTCATAACAGTATATACAGGTATAAAAATCCTCATATTCTGGGACAGACTGTTCAAAACCTGTGTAATTTTGTAATCAGAGCACTAATAATAAGCGATACTTCTTGAAATAATTTGGACAACTCAGGCAGGCAGCTTATAGTGGGTGGCATTTGCTCTAGGATATTGAAAATGCACAGAAACAATAGGATCCTAGGAGCAGACATCATTTATTTGTTTGTTTACTTATTGTGGTACTGGGAATTGAACCCAAGGCCTTTCTACTGAGCTGTATACCCAGCCCTTTTATTTTTTATGTTGAGACAGGGTCTTGCCAAGTGGCTAAATTGCCCAGGCAAGACTTGAATTTGCAGTCTTCCTGTGTCGGCCTACCAGAGTACTGGTGTTATAGGTCTGCACCACTGTGCTCAGCTTAATTTTCTTTTCTTTTTTTTTTTTCTAAATGGTACCAGGATTGAACTCAGGACCTTGCGCTTGCAAGGCAGGCACAGTGCCACTGAGCTAAATCCCCGGCCCAGCTTAATTTTCTTAAAGTACAATTGAAAGTATTCCTGTTGTCAGAGTAAGCAGCAGAGTTGAGGGCTTTCTTTTCTACTGAAGATTATAATTCCTGCTGCTGTTCTGACTCCTTTTGCCTAAGAAAAACCATGCATAAACCAATACAATTTCCAGATTACACAGTGTGGGCCTTCTTGACTATAATAAGTTGATTGGTATTGTAGAAATATGTACTGTAGCAGAACAGGTTATATTTTAACCCCTTTTTCTATAAGTTTAAAAAATTTATGGCATTTGTTTTAGTTGAAAGTGTACCCTTAAAAAGCTTACTGATGGCATTATATATTAGCCTAGCAGTTACTTGAGAATTACAAAGAAACACTCAGCAAGGTAGAAGCCTGCCCACGTATCAGAACTGTAAAAACATTAAGGATTAATATGTCCAACTTTTTTTTTTAAAAGCTTATTTTTGATGTATTTGGTAGGGAATAAGGTTAATTATCTAAGTTTATTGTGTACATATGAGAAGATTAACATGGAAATAAAAAAATGACTTAAAACACTTTATTTGTAAGAATAATACAGCATTTTATCCATCTTTTTTCTTGTTTTGGTTTATAAGTTCATGGGATATGAGTAAGTTCTTGAACATTCAGTGCCAACTCAGCAGACTCAAATATCCTTCTTTTGCTAAAAAGTGGATCAATATTCGAAAGTCATATGGAAACTTTTACAAGGTAATATTTCTATATTTAATGATTTTACTCTCGATAAGTTTGCTATATTTTTCATGTACATTAAATTGTAATTTTCTGGCATTTTTCACAGGAAAAGGCCATATAATTGTTACTTTTAATCAGAGTCTAACTTATTTTAAAGTTAGAAGGATGAGCCTTTTTTCTCAACCTAGTAACTTTTTAAAAAATAGACCATATATATATACACACATATACGTATATTCACATTTATATATACACATATACACACCACCTATATATGAGAGAAATTTAGGATGGTAAAGGTGTACATGTCTTTTGCTTGTGAAACAAATGCTGAATTTTAATTTTATTTTCATCAAAGTTATTACATATTTTTTGGTGGAGTGGTTGAGACAGAGTCTCGCTGTGTAACTCAGGCTGGCCTTGAACTCACTATGTAGCCCACGCTGGCCTTGAACTTGCGGTGATCCTCTTGCCTTGGCCTCCCAAGTGTTAGGATTACAGGCGTGCACCACCACACCAGGCTCAATACATCTGTTTAATGTACATTTAAAAAATAATGCTGCAAGGCTTATAACAAAATAGGAAACTTCTGCCACAGTCTTCACCAGAACTAGTTCCTGCTCTTGTGAGGCAGACACTTTTGAACTTCTTCAAAAGCTATTTCTTTACATGTTAAGCTTTATATTTCTAATTTGCATGTTTATTCTGTTCTTGAAATTTTAGTTTGAAATATCTGTTGAATTTCTACAGTGAAAAATGAAGGTCTAGTTCTTAACTCCCAGCCCCTACATGTTCTTCCCCACCCTGAGTCTTTCTCATATGTTCATATTACCTTTATAGTCAAATCTATACTGTGTTTATGGTCCGTGACTATGGAGAATATTTATAACTTTTCTCTAGATTTAATACTTAACCCCTTTTAGTTACTTACCCTGTTACTCAAACTGAATATCTGGTCAGTACTTAAAATACAGTCTGTTGGTTTTTCCAGGACTGTGCACCTGGATCCTTTAATCGTGTTCTCATCCGAACCATTTGTTCTTCAGCCTTCTTCTC
Organism: Heterocephalus glaber; assembly: GCF_000247695.1. The sequence goes on from NW_004624839.1 coordinate 5,109,353, forward strand.
ACATCACCCTAGGAGATTTCCTTGCCTTTCTATCACATGTTGGATCCTGTGTCATCTTCCTTTTCCCTTTACAATTTCATTTTGGTAAAGCATATCTTTAAGAAGTGCTTTCATGAGAAAAAGTGCTTTTCCTCAAAAACTTTTAAAAATTGTTTTAACATTTTCTTAAAACTGAGAAATAGGTATATCAAAGAGTAGGGTTTGACAAATTTTAAAAAACTGAATAATTCCCTTGTAACTTCTACCAACTTAGCCCCGTTTCTTTCTTCTGAAGCTAACTGTATGTCATACTTTCATGGTAATCATTTTCTTGCTTTTCCTGACAGTTAATATTTATATGTCTATCATTATACCATATAGTTTGATTTTTGCCTTGTTTTGAACATGATATAATAATACATTACACTGGCTTTATTATTTATTTTGCTCTTTTCCTTATTCTTCTTGAGATCCAGCCCTGTTGTGTATACAGCTGCAGTTCATTCACTTTATTGCTCTGTAGAATTCCATTGTGTGAATATACCCATTTGCTTATCTGCTCTACTTTGGCTGGCCATTTGGGTATTTTTAGCTTGGGGCTTTGAACAGTGATGCTATAAACTTTCTTGGTTGTGATTTCTGGTGCCTTTGTGTACTCCAGGGCACTTCCTCTAAGATATAAACCTAGGAATGCAGCTGGTGGGTCATAGGTTACATGCATTGTTCACATTTTTATATAATGGAAAAAAAATCATTTTTCCAAAGAATTGTACCAGTTTGCAAACACCAGCAGTGCCTGAGTTTGCAGTTGGTCTGTGTCATTGCCAACACCTGATATTCTACTGGTAGACTTTTTATTTTATGGTTAGGAAAGTTTTATTGGAAATAAGGAGAAAGAGAAAAGGAGTGGGAGAACAGCTCCCAGATTTTTAGGAGGGGTCCCAAAAGGTGTGGCCCATTGGTAGACATTTTAAAATGTAAATATGGTAGATATTTGATGGGATTTCACTGAGATTCTCACTTGAATTTGCTTATTACTCATGAGGTTGAACTCCTTTTTCCATGTTTATTAGCCATTTTGACTTTTCTCCCTCTATCCCTTCTTTTCTTTTGCTCCTGTTTGTACCCATATTTAAAAAATTGGTAGTCTGTTTTTATGTTATTGGTTTATATATCTTTATTTTAGATGCTAGTTCCTTGATTATCTTTGATACTTTTCTTCTATTCCTTTTGTTGTGGATTCTCCTTTTCACTCATTGTTTTGTTGGGTTTTTTTGGTCATGGTCTCACTATGTATTCTAGGTTGGCCTTGAACTCCCTGTATAGCCTAGGCTGTTCCATTCTCCTGCCTTAGTGCCTTGGGTACTGGGTGTGCACCACCATATCTGGCTCATTTCATAGTTGGTTGTTTTTTTTTTTAATTTTGTTATAAGAACTTCCAGACATAATGTAGAAGTAGAAAAGCTTAATGGACCCTCATGACCCAATTTTAACAGTTACAAATTCACAGATAGTTTAGTTTTACCTATATTACCACTTTTCTTTAATACTTTGAATCAAAAAACAAGCATCATCTCATCTGATGTGTAAATACTTAATTATATATTTCCCAAAGATAAGGGCTCTTTTCTGAAAACATAATCGTATGAGTATCACATCTAAAAAATTAATAATTCTTTTATTGTCTTCTACTTGTCATAAATATCATATTTTCTTTTACTTTTTAAGTGTTAAATTAGCATTAGTATAAGCTTTACACATTTGCAGTGGTTGATATGTCTCTTGTCTTTAGTTTTTTAAACCACAAATTCCATTTTCATCTCTTTTTTTTCTCCTTTGCAATTGGTTTACTTTTTTTTTTTTGGTACTGGGAATCAAACTCGAGTCCTTGCACTTGCAAGGCAGGCAGTAGAACCACTGAGCTAAATCCCTGGCCCTTGCAATTGGTTTACTTTTTTTCCTTTTTTTTAAAGAAATAGTTATTTGTCCTGTGGTGTTTCCACTCATCTGGATTTTGCCAGTTATATACTTGCAGTGTAGTATGAAACTACCTAAATTTGTACTTAAGCTTACGGTTTGATCACCTTTAGATTCTGTTTTTGCTAAGTTCCAGATGATGGTGCATTCTGAAATTAGGACATTCTTTCTCAAACCTATAATTTAGAAGAATAATTTATTTAAGGCTTAATTAGATCTTAAAATAATTTTCAGATCTGCATAAAAATATAATACAGAGCTGGATATGGGGGAGCACACCTTTAATCCCAGTACTCTGAGAGGCTGAGGCAGGCGGATCTTAATTTGAACCTAGTTTTGACAAGTTAGTGACTTAGTGACACTCTATCTCAAAAAATAAGGCTAGGAATATAGCTCAATGTAAAAACCCTGGATTTAGTACCTGAGTACTAAGCAAACAAACAAACTACAGCTCGCAGTACATTTATTTAATTATTAAGTTGTAGCTATAATGCAATAAAATTCCCAGTGCTGTATTAATAGATGAAATTTTGGCCGGTTTATTAGCCTGTTCTTGTGTGTGGTATTCGCCTCTTTATATGCTAACTATAATGGTTCCTTCTGTTGTAAGTAGAAGGAACTTGCATTTTTCTTCTTAAAAAAATTTCCTTCTGTTTTGTGGTTTGTCTTATCCAAGAAAACCTAAAAGTTCTGTTACAAATTTTGTAATAAACACTCTTAAAATTAAACTCTTTCTGCTTTACTCTGCATGTTTGCTAACAAAAAAGACTTGCTTACACATGCAGAAAGTTAGAAAATGCTGTGAAAGGTTCACTACTTTCCTCCAAGCCACAGGATACTCATGTAGAAATCCACAGATTTCTGGGGCACAGCATTAAGTCTCACCTCCAAAGCTCTTTTCTGAGTCAGATTTGAAAGTTGAGCAGAAGATTCAGAGAAAGGATCTCTCACCCTGTCAGACTGGTTTTGAAAGGGAAGATAATTTTCTCCTATAGTTTTTTCAGATTGTTTTCAGTAAGGCTTATTTTTCCTATGAAGCCCAAGCAATGTGAGCATTTAGTTTCCTGTTGCAACATATATTATTTCCAAAGATTCTGTTTTCTTTGAAATCCAAGAATTTTTTTAAAAATTTGAATTAAAAATGTTTAAATTTAATTCTAGTACATGTTTGCAGTACATAATGATGACATTCACTGTAGGGGATTGGTACATGTACATAACGTATTTCAATTTCCTTGTTTTTCCCCTCTGAAATCCAAGAATCTTATCTTGTGAAGTCAGACCTTTTTCTTCAGGGTCTTTTAGGGACTTGCCCAACTGGTTTGTGAAGTAGTCTGGGTCTTGCAGCTCTTCCTCATACTGCTCTGGGAATTCTGGCCTCTTCTTTTCCTGACATTCACCTTATTTCAGTCCCCTTATTGAAAACTGCCAATACCTGATTTCTGGCCTCTGTTTTTCCACTTGAAATCATATTCTTAGATGCCTTTGATCCCATGGAAAAAATAGTTTTAGAATTACCAGTAGAGAAGTTGTTTTGTCGCTTTCTTTCTCTCTCTCTCTCTCTTCTCTCTTTCTTTCTTTCTTTTTCTTTCTTTCATCTATTTATTTTTTGGTTTCTTATCAGATAGCTCTGTAAGCACATTCTCTGTGTATGTGGTGTACTGGCTAGCTATCTTTGGCATCATTATTACATGTTTGATGTGGGTAGCACACAAGGATTTTGTCATGACAGTATAGGCCTCAATCCTGCAAAGTATCACTATGTGCTCTGGAAGTGTAGATCTGTTTTGAAGATCGAAGTAATTTCTCATAGCAGATGCTGGAAGAGGAATTTGCAAATCAGAAGTTCAGTGGGCTTCTGATAATGTCTAATTTCACAGAAGGCCACAGTATCAGGCCTGTAAGGATGAAGTGTTTTCATCTCTGGTAGAAGGTGCACTTTTGCAAATGGTTTTTATAGCTCATTGCTTCCAGGGTGTGGGAAGTCCACTTTGTACAAGCCATGGTATAGAGAGACCCACTTATTCATCCCTCTTTTTTTGGTACCGGGGATCAAACTCGGCACCTTGTGCTTGCTGGCCCAGCCTAGCCAGTTTTAATCAGGTTATTTTGTTGTCGTTATTAAGTTGTAGGAGTTCTTTTATTGTAGGTGTTATTTCCTTATCAGATATGTTACTTGCAAATATTTTCTTCCATAGGTTGCCATTTTACTCTATTGATAATGTCCTTTGATGCACAAAGGTTTTTAATTTTTGATGAAATTCAGTTTTTTCTTTTGTATGTTTTATCCAAGAAATCATTGTAAAATCCAATGCCATGAAGCTTTCCCCTGTTTTCTTCTAAGAGTTTTATAATTTTAGATCTTAAATTTAGCTCTTTGATCCTTTTTGAATTAATTTTTGTATATGGTATTAGGTAAGGTTCAATTCATTCTTTTTCACACAGATACCTAGTTTTCCCCACACTATATATTGACAAGACTATCTTTTCTCTATGGAGTGATCTTGGCACTCTTGTTGAAAATCATTTGGCCATATATATGAGGGTTTATTTTTGGGTCCTCTGTACTGTTGCATTAGCCTATATGACTATCTTTATGGCAGTACCATAACATTTTGATCACCATAGTTCTGTATTAAGTTTTGAAATTAGGATGTATGAGATCTCCAACTTTGTTCTTTATCAAGATTGGTTTAGCTATTTGGGGTCCCTTGCAATTTCATATGAAATCTTCAGATGGAATTTTCCTTTTCTGCAAAAAATGGGGGATTTTGATATGCATTTCGGTGAATCTGTGAATCACTTTGGATAATACTGATATCTAAATCTTGAAATCCATGAGTATTGGGTGTTTTCTCATTTATTGGTGGCTTTTAAAATTTCAGCACCATTTTCTTGTTTTCAGTATACAAGTCTTTAGTCTTCTTAGTTAAGTTTATTCCTCAATATTCTTTTTGATGCTATTTAAAATGTAATTTTTAAAAAAAATTTGCACTTTGGGTTGTTCATTGTTAGTGTTTAGTAATACAGCTGATTTTTGTGTATTGATTTTGATTTTGTACCTTTGCTGTATTTGTTTATTAGTTCAAACTTTTTTTGTACTAAAAGCTTTCCCACATTGTTTACATACATAGGGTTTCTCCTCAGTGTGATTTCTTTCATGTATTTTACAATAATCTTGTGTAGTGAAAGCTTTCCCACATTGCTTACGTACATAGGGCTTCTCCCCTGTGTGAATTCTTTCATGTATTTTACAGTAACGTTGTGTACTGAAAGCTTTCCCACATTGCTTACATACATAGGGCT
>NW_004624839.1:5115927-5129296 GCF_000247695.1 Heterocephalus glaber
ATTTCTACTGTCCTCCAAATGAAGTTATTTTGCTTCTACCTCCAACCTCCAAGAAATAAAGCGTCTTTGGCTTTGTCATGGGATCGAGTGGGTGTACTATCCTTCTCTCAGAGGTTGAGGGATTTGGCTTCTGCTTCTCCCACAGAAGCAGTATCTGCGTTCTGGGGGAATATTTGCTGACCTTCCATCAATGACTTAAGGCTTTTGCTTGTGGCAGAGTAGTCCAGGAAACAGGTGGGGTTTTGTGCCCGTTCACCTCAGCAGCAGCTATTCTGTGTATCTGTGCCTTCAAGGGGGTTCGTTCCAGTGTCCTGTTGTGCCCCTGCTGTCTCTTGTGAACACCTTGGAAGCGGCTCCCGTTCCGCAGCTTCCCGGAGGCGCCGTTGCTCTGGACCCCTCTGTCCGGGCGCTGTTCCGAAAGCACAGATTTAACACGGGGCCCATGGCGGAGTCCTTGGTCTTGCCGAGCCAGCGCTGCGGCAGTGGGGATGGCAGTGCCCAGAGCAGTGCAGAGCTGGAGGGCCGCGCCCTGGACTCCGAGGAGCCGCCCGGTGAGAACCAAAGGCCAGGGGAGGAGCCGCGGGGACATCTGGCCCCGGAAGGGCGGTGGTGGGGTGGGGTGGGGTGGGGTGGGGCCCGGCCCTGCGGGAGTTCAAACTTTTTTTTAAAAAAACCTGGGGATTGAATCCAAGATCTTCTCACTGACCTACACACAAAGCCCTAAGTTTTTTATTTTGAGATAGGGTCTTGCCACGTTACCCACGTTTGGCTCATACTTGCAATTCTGCTGCTTCAGTCTCCCAGATTGCTAGCATTGCAGGCATGAGCCATCATCCTTGGCTCTAACGGGGAGTGTGTGCTTGTGTGTGTGTACGTGTGTGCGCATAATCTTTAGGATTTTTTGCATAAGACAGTATGTCACCTGTGAATAGAGGTAATTTTGCTTTCTTCTTTTTGGATACTTTTTTTTTTTGCCTAATTGAACTGGGTAGAACTTATAAAATTATGTTGAATAGAACAGGTGAATGTGGATATCTTGTCTTGTTCTTAACTATTGAATATAATATTAGCTATGGATTTTTACACAGTGTTTATTTTATTGTGTTGGGATAGTTTCCTTATTTTTATTGTTTTTGCCATAAAAAGTTGTTGACTTTTGTCAAATTCTTTTTAAAAATAGTCATGTGGTTTTTCTCCTTTTTTCTATTAATGTGGTATATTGTATTGATTTTCATATGTTGAGTCATCTTTGCAATCCAAGGATAAATCTTACCTAGTCATGATATATATCCCTTTCAATATACTGCTGACTTTGATTTGCTTGTATTTTGGGGGCATTTTTATCTTCCTTGGGCATCAAAGTGATATGAGCCTTATAAAATAAGTTAGAAAGTGTTCCTTCCTCTCCGATATTTTGGAGTAGTTTGAGATGAGTTGGTGCTAATTCTTTAAGTATTTGGTCAAACTCAGCGTTGAAACCTTTGGGTCCACAGCTTTTTTATGGAACTTCTCAGTTACTGATTCAGTCTCCTTACTGAGTATAGGCCTATTCAAATTTTCTTTACTTATGACTCAGTCTTGGTAGGTTGTGAGTTTTTAGGAATTTATTCCTTCCACCTAAGTTACCCAATGTATTGGAAAAATTTTTACAAGCACATTTTCTAAATAATATGTAGTGGAAGTGACAGAGTGCATTCCATTGTTACAGCTTAAGAAAATTATTGATGTTTATCATGGTGCTTCTATATCATTTGCTTTGTCATTCTACTAGTAACCCTATGAGTACATAATACAGATGTTAGTTCCATATTATAGGTGAAGAAGCTAAAGCTCCAAGATGCATAGGTAACATGGCTACTCAAACTGCAGAATGGAACACTCGACAAATATTCTTTTGTGGTAGGGATATGAAGAAAATACAAAAGTGAAGGAGCATAATGGAATTTGGGGGATGTGGGAAAGTACCACACAACATCACCCTTTAATTATTCTTCATTGGTTTTAGTCATCTAAAAAGACCATTCCTTTTATCTAAGGAATCATTCAAATAAAGTAATTACAGAAAAATACTATGCCTAAAATTAAGTTTAAAAGGTAGATCTTCAATTTAGATGTCCAGAGCAATACATTCCTATAATAAGTTTTTGTTAAATTACAAAACTGCAAATATTTTAGATGTCTGAGGATTCTGTTTTCAGCTAAAACTAAGAACTTAAAATTTGAGTTGCCTGCTTTATTTGATCAAGAGTATTGCATGTTGCCTAACTTAATTTTGCTACTACTGTTAATTTTCAGTTTCTTATTTTTCAACGTAATTTTGGCTATATACTGCATTTTAGAACAGTGAAGAATTATTTATTCTAAGCTGTTTTATTTTTCAGGTTCCTAGAAGCCAAACCAAACTGACGATAATGCTTGAAAAATTAGGAATGGATTATGATGGGCGGCCTCACAGTGGTCTTGATGATTCTAAGAACATTGCCAGAATAGCAGTTCGAATGCTTCAGGATGGATGTGAACTCCGAATCAATGAGAAAATGCATTCAGGACAGCTAATGAGTGTGTCCTCTTCTTCACCAATAGAGGGCACTCCAGCTCCACAAATGCCACATTTTAGAAAGTAACAGATTTTGTCTGTCCATCATCCTAACTGGAGTTGCTACAAAGAGCTAGCAGATGAATGCTAATCCAATTAGTCCTGCAGTGCAAACTTCAAGCACCTTAAACATTTAAAATCTTATTACAGTTGTGATAGATATGTGTGTATGTGAACAGAATTTGTCACCAGCACTTTTGATATGACAGCATGTGTTACACGGTAACAGTTCCTACTTAGAACTGAATTTTATAATTTAAGGTGTCCCTGATGTGCTCTTTTTGGTTTTAAAATGCATAATTTTATTGGCTCTTCCCTTAAATTTCATAGCTTTTTGATGTTGAAATATAGTGTATTTCTACATTAACATATTAAATCATTTCTTAAAATGCAGAAAGATTGAAAGGTAGGCTTTTTTATCTTGTCTTTGGGTTTTATGACTATCATGGTCCTTTCGAGTTTTGAAGTTTATATGTGCATTTCAGCTACAATCCTCTCTCAGTATTCTCAGGGGATTCATTGCGGGACTCTAGAGAACACCAAAGTCCCCAGAGGTTCAAGTCCTTCACATAAAATGGCGTAGCATTTGGATATAACCTGCGCACATCCTCCCATATTACTTTACATCCTCTCCAGATATAGTACCTTAGAAAATGTAAATACTACGTAAATAGTTTCATGCCGTGTTATTTAGGGAATAATGACAAGAAAAGTCTGTATATGTTCAGTACAGATAGAACCATCCTAAGCCTAACCATACCACACAGAAACCCAAGTGCAAGATGTGCAATTCTAAACCATGAGCACTAGAGGGAGCCTGAGGATCTGTGAAATGGCAGGCGGCTAAAGTAGGGTGTGCCACACAACACTCCATTTCTGTGGATTGGACATAGTGCTTGGCACGTGGAAAATTCAAGTTTTGCCTTTTGGAACTTTTTTTCCCTAAGTATTTTAATTCTGCAGCTGGTTGAATCCATGGACATAACTCACAGATATGAAGGGCAAACTAGGGTAAATTTCATAAACTATGTCATATATATCTGCCTGTTTCTTTTCAACTTATAATTGGAATATTTGTGATGGATTATAGGTTCTGGTTTACAATTTACTACTAATGAATTTGACGTGAAGTCAGAAGAAAATACTACTTAAATGAATGTCATAAGGGCTGTAACTCAAATGTTACAATACATGAGTAGGTTTTGTTTTGTTTTTGCTTTTGGATTTGGTTGTTTGGTTCCCCTCCATCTAATGACTTATATCTGCTCTAAATTTAAATGTAGGAGATGGTGCTTTGAAATAGACTTTATAATATTGTGTTACCATTTAATTTTACATTTGTATTCAGTATTATAAGGGAGATTAATAAAGTCAAGGTTTTCTGCCACATTTTATGTTTTTATCATTAAAAGCTTTACTGGCCAACAGTGGAATTAGTCAATAAAATATTTGCTTATCTGAATTTACATTGTGAATGACCAGAGTCTAAAAGATACAATTTTGGAGTTGATAAAATACTTATGTAGAGACTAAAAATAAGTATTTTTGGAATTGAATTTCCCCTGTAGCTTTTTTATAAACTAATTTCATTGACATTGCTTATTTTACCTTTGATAGTTGTGACTCTACATTATATAGTGATTTATATATTATAACCAAGTGATTTTCTTAAATGTTTTTCAGCTCTGATACGTAGAAAAGTAGGAGAGCAGACTTTTCTTGGCATGAGAATTCTCTGCACAGGGCTTTGATTCCCCCCTCCCCCTTTCAGTACTGGGAATTAAGTCTCTGGGGCTTTATACTGAGCTACATCCCCAGCCTTTTCTTTTTTGGAGGCTAGGTCTTGCTTTGTGATCTAGGCTTGTCTTAAACTCATATTGATCCTCCTACTTCAGCCTCCCAAATGCTGGCATTATAGGCATGTGCCACAATACCTGGCACCCCCATCCGTCCATCCATCCATCCATCCATCCATCCCTTCATCCCTTCCTTCCCTCTATCCATCCATCCATCCCTGAGGCAGGTTCTCACTAAATTGCTAAGTTGCCCAGGCTGGGCTGGAACTTGTAGTCCTCCTGCCTCAGTCTCCCAGAGTGTTGGGAATATAAGCACGTGCACCACCACGCCTAGAAAGGCTGTGGGTTACTTGAGCTGGTGAATTTCTGCCTATGGGCAGTATTCATATAATCAGCATAATGAAGAATGACATGGAGGTAGCAGAAGACACAGGATATGGATATCCTTAAGACTGATGGAATGTAGTCAATCATTTCGGGATTATGCATAAAACTCTTGGACTGTGAGGGAGATATGCTGAGATATTTGTGAATCAGCATTGTGCAGCACACTGAGACATACTACTGGAAGTTTTTAAGACTTTCCTGCAAATCCTCACTGTCGGGACAGTGGAGTAGAAAGAAAAAAGCAAATCCCTGTTGATTCTGGAAGCCAAGAAGTCTGCTGGCTGTATTCCTTAGGAGATTTCCCCACACAACCACCTTCTCATAGGAACGAATCACATCCTAAATTGCTTTTCACCACTTCCTGAGTGACTTAGGAGTAGCTGAAAGTGTAACTGAAAAATTTGAGAATGGCAAGGACATATTAATTGCTTTTATTTTTATTAAATTTTAAAACTATATATGTATGGGATTGAATGGGAGGGTGCTCCACCACAGAGCTACATTCCCATTCCCTGGCCTTTTAAAATTTTTAATTTTAAAACGGTCTTGCTAAGTTGTCTACATGGGACTTAAACTTTGAAATCTGCCTCAGCCTCCCAAGTGCTGGGATTAGAGACGTGCCACCACATCCACTTTTTATTGTTCTTATTTTTAAATCCAGCTACTTATTTCTTTGCTTAGTTTCATTCAAATACCCAAGAACTGACAAACTCATTTCTTTTGAAGCTCTTTAGTACCTTTTGGCCTCACCCAAATATTTTACTTTTAACTTTTTTTTTTTGTCATTGTTAATTACTCTTTAGTCACTGCCTTTCCCTTCATTTTGGTTTGAGATTCTGCTGAGGTGAATCAGTTCTTTCCTGATAAGATGTTCTTTTTTTGTTGTGTTTGTTGTTCTGAGCCCAGAGTATTGCTATATTCAGGCTGGCCTTGAACTCACTCTGTAGCCTAGGCCGGCCTTAAACTCTGAGCAATGTTCCTGCCTCAGCTGCCAAAGTGCTGGAATTACAGAACACACTACCAGGCTTGACTTTGATGAGATGATCTTAACAGGAATACTACTCTCTCCTCTTTGTTATGTTCTGTTTTCTTTATAGAATACAGATATTTTTATTAATATTTATTTTTTATACTGGAGATTAAACCCAAGGCTTTGTGCATGCTAGCCAAGTGCTCTGCTATTGAGCTATACTCACCACCCTTTTTATTTTATTTTGAGAGGTCTTGCTAAATTTCCCAATCTAGCCTGGAATTTGGCAATCCTCCTGCCTCAGGATCTTGAGCAGCTGGGATTACAGGAGCGTACCACCACACTCAACTGAATACAGATACTTCTTGGTAGGGACGTGTGTAAGAAGTGAATTCCATTCTAGTATCTCAGTCAGGCCAATATTGGTGTCAACTGTCTTGCTAATCATATGTTATAATGATAATACTTATTAAAGCAGGCATGTGGTACATGTCTGTAATCCCAGAGGCTCATGGGGGTAAAGGAGAAAGATCACAGGTTTGAATCTAGCCTGGACAACTTACTGAGACACTGTCTCAAAAACAAAAAAGGGCTGGGGCTGTAGCTCAGTCAAAAGGCCCTGGGTTCAAGCTTCCTTATCCCCCCCCCCAATTAATAGTTATTTGTTTTTATAAACTATTGTTTTTTTTCTTAATCACTAGCTATATTAATACCTTTGCTTTCTAGTCTTCATTTGCTCTAATGCATTGACATTTAATTTTTGGTATATTTTTTTCAAATCCACAGTCTGACAACTGAAGTATACTGGATGCTGTATTTTATGTTTGTTTTGTGTTCTTTTGGATAAAATACTTAACATTTTGCTCTAAAAAAGTATATTTTTTTGACCAAGAAAGGGAATGAAAATATTTTTCTGATGTATCTTTTTTGCCTTATGATAGACCTGTTTTTCCTGGGAGATAGGGCCAGGTTTTTTCTGTTTGGATTGCAGTGAAAAACTGCAGGAGTCACTAACATGTCACCTGTTAAAAGGAGGATGCTAATCCCTGAAGACTCTTATTTAAATGATTTGTTTAGTTTTTTTGGTTTTTGTTTTTTCAGACAGTCTTGCTATGTAGTTCAGGCTGGCTTTGAACTCACTGTGTATCCCAGGCTGGCTTCAAACTTGAGGTAGTCTTCCTGCCTTAACCTCCAAAGTGCTAGGATAATAAATGTGTGCCCAATGATAATTTTTTCTTTTAAAGAAATGAGAGTAGCTGACCCTTTGTCCATCATCCTGAATATTACTAAAAAAATTATAATGCAAAACAGTAACTTGGAGGAGGAGGAAAGAACTGGTGGTAAAATTACTGGGGAGGCAGGAAGCTTGAGGCATCAGTATAATCAAGTTTGGCTTAGGGTGTATGTGGAGACTCCCTGACACATCAGCTTTGTAAAAATCTGAGAAGGGTGTTTTGTATTTTGGAGAAGGCCTTCAGTTTCTGAGCTTCTATAGAGAGATGTAAACTCCCTGAGAGCAGAGTCCAGCATTGCATAGTACCATGTTTTGTACATGGATGAGTCCAGTGTTAATAGATGGATGATAGCATTAAATGTCTTCTTTTTCGATTGTACTTAAATTTTTCTTTCTTTTGTAACACCAACCTTTATTTTAGGTCTCTGTCCACACAGAGCTTGCAAAAAGCTCATATATTTCATCTAGAGCAGGGATGGAACAGCAAACCACCGCCTATCGGCCAAATGTGGCCTGCTTCCTATTTTTGTATGGCCTAGAAACTATAGTTTTTATGTTTTTAAGTAGTAGAATGGAGTCAAAGAAGACTGTAGAAGGAAAGTTGCATGAAATTAAATTTTGGTTTCTGTAAATAAAGTTTTATTGGAACAGAGCTACCGTTCTCATCTGTGTCCGTGTCTCTGGCTGCTTTTGTGCTGCAGTAGCTACAGAGAGAATCTGATCAGCAAGGCTGAAAATATCTAGTCCTCTGTGTAAAAAGTGTACCCATGTCTACCGTCCTGATTTAAAGCAGTATATAAGTTCTATAAATAGATCAATCAAACTGATAGGAGAATCTAGAGCAGAATATTAAGGTACAGTAATATTTATTAAGCACTGTGAAAGCAGTTCACTCCATTGTTTAGTGAGACTGCTATGCAGGAGGGAGGCATCATCCACTTTACAGATGGAAACATTGAGGTACGAAGAGGTGAACTTGGTAAAATTAAGAGTGGAGTTTGAAATTCAGTCTGACTCAAGCTAATGAACTTTACCCCTGTGGTATGGTATCTCCCTGTATAGAATTTAGTTCATTTGGTAGTTCTGAGTACAGATAGGTTGTCCTACATAGTACAGATATCTTCCTGTTACTGTCAAAGATAGACATTTTCAGTGTCTATATTAAATGTTACAGATCAGGAAATAATTTGATCATTCTTTGAAACAAATATTGTTAGCTTCAAATGTAACAAGCTCTAAGGCTTTTTAGAGGATGGAAGTAAATGGGAAAAGAAGGTTTTTGTTTAAAAATTTCCTGGTGTCAGTGAGGTAAGGAATGAATGTCGATGTTACATATCTGTAATGGGACACTGGCACAGAGGTTAAACTGATGAGGGATTGTAGGTTAAAAGTACAGTCATCCCCCATATCTGTGGGTGATTGATTCTAGGAACCCTGCAGGTACCTGAGGGTGCGCACGGTCCTTTGTGTAAATATGTGCATAGCACCTAGGCACATCCTCTCATATACTTTTTAAATCTTCTCTACATTATTTAACAGTAGATACCTTCAGTAAATGCTGTAGTTTTTATACTGTATTGTTTGGTAAATAATGATGAAAGAATTGTACATGTTGAGTACAGGTGCATTTTTTTCCCAGCATTTCAATCTGGTTGAGAATCCATGGATATAGAATTCGACTGTAATTGTTTTTCTGGACATGGGTAAAGGGCTGATGATTATGAAACTTTAGATAAGATTTACTTTTGTACTTCCAAATGTGTGTGAATACTGTTAAGTCCTTTCCTATTGAACTGAGCAAGAGAAAATTGAAACCATAGCTTGACTTGCTAGTCCATGAAGTGGGATCAAAAAATATGGTGTGTTTAAATTTTTAAAAATTTACTACAGTCCAACTCATTGTCATTAATTCCCCTCAAAATACTCCCCCTCATTTGGAACACTCTTATCCCATTGTACTTGCACATTCTGTAGCACTTCTGGAAGTCCTGTTTCATGTCTTTAGTTGTGCTGTAATGGCTGCTTAGAGTCCTGAAGTGGTTCAAAATGTTTACCTTTCATGTTCATTTTGATTGTAGGGAAGAGCCTAAAGTCACATGGTGTTAGATCTGGTAAATAAGATGGATTAACATACACCTTAATGTTTTTATGAGCCTACATTTCCATTGGCTGGCACTTGGCAGCAGTGTTTACTCTATTTTTGATTACACCTTGTAAAGACACAAAAGAGGACTTCCAGAGCAATTTCAGAAAGTGGCAATAATGATAAGACAAGTGTATTTGAAGTGGGGGGAGTATTTTGAGGGAGATTAATAGCAATCTGGTTTTTACTGTAATACATTTTAAAAATTTAAACACCATATGTTTTGATCATCCGTGTAGCATGCTACAACACAGCTGATGATGGCAGAAGCATCAGATTGAACTTTCCCTCCAAATACCATCCTGGCTTGCTGACTCAACTCCTTTGAGTTTGAGCCTGTTTTCCCTTTGGATTCTTTTCAGTGGGACCATGATTATTACAGTTACATAGGCTTGGACTCTTGTAGTTACTCATAGTTCCCCTTCTTTTAGCACACATCCCTTGATTATTTACCACTCACATTACCTCACTCCAGGCTGCTTTCATCTTAGCTACCCAGACTATTTAATTGACTTTTCTGTTGTCTTAGTCCAAATTGTGCTGTAATAGTATACCACAGATTGGGTAATTTATAAAGTACAGACATTGATTCCTCACAATTCTGGGTGCTGGTAATTCCAATATTAAAGTCATAGTATCTGGTGACAGCCATTTTGCTGTGTTACAACATGGCTCAGCATCACATGACCAGAGAGTGCAAGAATAGGCCAGCTGGGGTCTGACTTCCTCTTATACAGCCATTAATTACCTCATGCAGACCCACCCTCGTGACTTCATCAACCCTAATTTCCTCACCAGATACCATCAACATCAATTTTGGGGTTTTCAACACATGAACTTTGAGAAACTCAGTGAAACCATAGTACTGTCGATGTACACACTGGTACAATAAATCTGCAACGTGGTTTTGCATGTTGATCTTAGAAACTCACATTTTTCAATAAAAACCCCTCCCTTGGTATTTAAGACCTTACAGATTTGATTTCTTACTATTTTCCAACTTTTACAATAGCCACCTGTGCTGGGTTAATCATCACTGACCCCACCATTGTCTGTGTATCACACCTACACCATCCTACTTCTGTCCCCAGGCTGTCACCCCATCAAGCTTGTTGCCTTGATTCCAGGCTTCTTCCCAGACTACTCTGACCTTTGGCAGCATCTTCCTCTATTTGTGCACTTTTGTTGTACTCATTGGGCCCTTAATTTGTGCTGCAGAGATTTATACTTTGTTTCTGTTTTTCCCACAAGAGTAAATTCTTCCAGTGCAAGTTCTTATTTCATCTCCAGAACCTAATACATAATGGATGCTTAAAAATAATGATGATAAAATATATCCCATAAGCTCAGAACCTTTACATAAAATTGCAAAGGGTCAAAAGCAGCCCAAGCCTTGACTACTGTCATAGTTGCTGCTTGTGCAGTTAGAGGTAGGAGCTGTCACCCGTATAGCACCGATAACGTTTTGAGAGGCTCCAACTCTGACTGAAATGTTTAATCCCTGTCTTTGCTTCCCTTTCCCTCTAGGTGCCACAAAAGACAAACAAATGCTAAGCTTTCCTTTCCTATTAGTTCAGTCTATGCATTGCTATTAAATCTGCTCTGTGTATCTTTGGCCTTGAAAATGGTCATTGCTTGCCTTTTCTCTGTCTAGAGCAATGATTTCCAAATGTGTTTGTATAAGTACTCCCTATTTTTTAAAAAAGTAAGTTACAAAAGGAAACTATTCCATTGCACTTTTAAAGCTGTTCCTAAGTTTATCCACAAAAGAGAATATCCAGGTTACTGTAAACACTAAGATTTTAAAAGAAAATATGCATCAAATACTATAGAAATTTAATTTTATCATCTATATAGAAAATGTATAAAGATATTTAAAATTTACATCATTTCTTAAACTTTTTCATATTTTCATTGCAATTTCCACACAAATTTATTCTAATACAGCTAACTCCACTATAGTGCCTAATATGGGACATGAAATGTTGAATTGTGAAAATGTGGGGTCATTGAGAAAGGTATGTTTTCTTTGGAGGGGTGAGACAGGGTCTTGCTGTGTCGTTCAGGCTTGCCTTGTACTCACTGTATAGCCCAGGCTGCCCTTGAATTTGAAATGATCTTGCCTCAGCCTCCTGAGGGCTGGGATTGCAGCATGCACCATCATGCCTGGTCAGAAAGTATGTTTTGGATTGTACTGTTAGACAAAGTGCAAAAGTAAATGTGGCAAAACTTACTGCACAAAGCTGGGCATGGTGAGGCATATCTGTAATCCTGGCACACGGGATGCTGAGTCAGAAGGATTGCCAGAAGTTCAAGGACAGCCAGGCTATATAGTGAGTTCAAGGCCAGCATGAACTACATAGTGAGACCTTTTCTCAAAAAAACAAAAACACAAAAAACAAACCACTAACAAAAAATTACTGCACAGACTGATCATTCACAAGTCTTAGGATGTCCCCAAGGTAGCCAGTCTAGTCACTAACACTCCCTACAAACCCAGAAAAGCTTTCGACTTCAGCTCTCGTGTTTGAGAACAGGATGCTGGGCTGGAGGGGCAAATTCCATTCAATTCAATTTTTATATTAGGGTTTGTTGTCATAGAATTTTATCATATAATTTTATGCTTGAATGTGATGTTGGTCACACTATGTACTATACATCTTTGCAACAAAAGTATATACATTAAATTTTTTATTGTGACTTTAAGGCTGTGTTGTTTTTTCTATATCATTATTTAAATTATTTTATATATGGATCAAAATATGTTAAAAATTTTGATACTTATTGAATGAGATATGATATTGCTAGAATGAGAGGATCCATAATCAATTATATTTCTTTTTTAAATTTCTATATAAATACTGAAAGTAGCCCCTACATAGAGAATCATGGAAGTAATTTTGTTAAATTGGTTTTACTCAGTTTTTTAATGTCCTAAGATCACTTTGCAATCTCTCTTCAAAAATGATTTTAAAAAGTCATCTGTTAACTGATAACATGGTTAGTGTTTTGTTCATTGCTTGTTGAAAACAATTAGAATTACCTAATATTTAGAAGTGTTTGTTGGGCCAGGGAATTAGCTCAGTGGTGCCACTGCCTGCCTTGCAAGCACACAGTTCTGAGTTTGATCCCGGGTACCACACACAAAAAGAAGAAGAAGTGTTTGTGACTGAGAATTATTCATGCTCACCTTTGGGGATGCAAAGCCAAAGGTTTTACTAAGACTATTGAGTGATATTTTTTTTTACAAGGTGGTGTGAATTTTTATTTTGTCAACACAACTGGACTAGAATTATATTTCTTAGCATTGCCTTTCCCAAATATTTCCAAGTCAGCGTGAGTCATGAGAGATACTTTACATGAGACTTGGGACCTGGAGGTGAAGCAATGGGTACATTTTTGCTTTTTGCTTATCCACAGGGTTCACCCAGGTAGTAGAGGCTATGTCAGTTCACTCACCCTGTCATTTACCTGGCAGCTCACTTGATGTGAGTCAACAGCCAGGTCTGGAGCTCAGCAATTCTTGCTTCAGCTTCTCTGAGCCCTGGAGCAGATCTCTTTAGCTCATGACCATCACTGCTCATGAGGTCATCCTCACAGGGTCCAGGGGATGTTACTTTCCTTACCTGTGACAATGCTTCCTTTCTGTTTCACTCTCCAGAACCAGACAGAGAAGGAGCTGCCTCGTTTATACTGTCCAACCAGCCCACACAATTGCAGGACAGCAAATCCATATAATAAGTCTTTATGTGAATGTTTATCTTCAGTGGTGGTGCTTCTCTGATTGAATCCTGGCTAATGTCCTTTGATTTAGGACAATAACTATACTACAGTACAGTGAGGGAAATTTTTTCCCCAAAAGTGCTGTGCTGAGTAATATATATTTTCTTATGGTGGAAAAATGAATATCAAATCAATTCCAAAGGGGTTTTAGATTTAAAATTTCACACACACACACACACACACACACCCCAATTATTAATTGGACTACTTTAAATTGATCACTTCTGTTCATCAAAAAACATTGTAAAGAAGATCTAAAGCAAACTACATGTAGAAGACAACTGCAGAATATATATCAGAGTACATGTGTCCAGAATTTACAGTGAAGTCCTACCTAGCCATAAGAAAAAAAGCAGCAATGCAGTAGAAATATGGACAAATAAAACTGAATCATTTCTATCCTGGGGATGCAAGGATGGTTCAACATCCGTAAATCAATAAATGTAATACACTATATTAA
>NW_004624839.1:5140400-5187548 GCF_000247695.1 Heterocephalus glaber
ATACTCTTAAGTGAAATAAATAGGACACACGTGTAAATACCAAATAGTTTCTTCAGTGTGAGAAACTGAAAGTGTAAATAAGGAATAAAAGGTATAATAATGTGAAATAGGAAGAAAAGGGGCAAAAGGGAAGGGGCATTGGGGGGGTAGGGGAAAGGAAAGAAGGGAATGGAATTAATATGAGAAAATGAAAAAGTGGAAGCAAAGCCTTTGTAAATAGGGAGGGATGGAGGGGTTGAAGGGAGAGCAGGGGAAGGGGAAAAATAAGAATTAAGAGAGATTATGTAAAGGTGCAAATTTCCAATGATGGATGTCATTATACTGTATACCTAAAATGTACCAATAAAATTAATTTAAAAATATTTTTTACTTAAATATCACTGATTTCATGGTTTTCATTTAGGTATTTAATTGCAAATCTCTTTTGAATTTATACTGTGTGAGAGAGTTTTGAGCATAAGAAGTTTGTATCTAGAGTTTTGGATCTAGTTTAATGTTTGTGCTTGTTGAAGTATCATTTTAATAAAAATACAAGTCAAAAAAAACAAAAGAGAGAGAACTTGGCATCTGTATAACCAGAATGCCTCACCCAGGATCTGTTTTCATAAGCTTGTGTCCTCACCTTCCTCTGTTTTCTCCCTGTGATGCACAGTTATCTATCACCTCTCTGCAAATGAGTTCTATAATCTATTGCCCTGACAATAGATTTGAGTTCTAGATGTTCTCCATTCACTTCTTGGATATTTCGTGAGTGTCACCAGCATCTTAAATTTAATACATCAAGAAACAAACACATGCTATTCCTTCACCTTCTACCCCTTGTACTGCAAAACACACAACCTGTACTTCTGCCATCCAAGTGAGAGGCACATCCTCACATTCATCATTGTGCTGATCTGCTGGTTTCCTGCTTTTTGCAGATGCGTATGCTTCATTTGCCACACTGCAGGCTTGTGGTGGCTTCCTGCTATTGGAGGGAGCCTGTGCGATTAACCTTTCATCTAGGATGAAGGTTTGCTAACAAACGAAGCTGTGGGTAACTGTTATGCTTTCAGGAGGCACTACCTGAGCCTACTCGAATCAATCTTTCCTGTACTTCCAAATGTAGGGTAATTTATCTGCCTGCTGCAAGCTCTCTTCAAGGCTCTAGCCCCAAGGGAAAAAAGCCTTGTCTGTTACTCCCTTGCATTTTCTTGTGCTGGTATGTCTAAGTGTGTCTTTGAACTATGCAGAGTGTGGAGGGGATGTATAATTCTTTTTAAATTTTACAATTTTATTTCTACTTCTTCACTTATAATAGATGCAAACCATTTCTGATATCCCTTAGAACCCTGTGTCTTAAGGCTTCCTCCTTTGAGATGAGCACCGAATGCCTTCCTGTGCAGCATAGTCTGATATGCAGGTGCTATACCTGGGGGAACCTGTGTGTGCAGTACGCTCCCCCTGGCATCTGTGTCCAAACCTGACTCACATGACTCTTCTGACTCATTTGTGAGTACTCACACAGCACTATGGCTGGCCCCCATTGCTGGGGCTCGACACAACCCTTTGCACATTCTCAGACCCTGCTGTGTAGGGCCATACCTAAAACCACAGAGAAAGTTGGGATCCTTGCACTTCAGGAATGTCTTATGGAAAATGAGGAAAACTGTGAAGAAATCTTTTATCAGCCATGATAGGCAGATGAGATGCAAGTGGCCTAGGTTCACATTTGTTAGAAACTTAAATTGATATCTCCAGAAAATCATTCAGTGTTTGACAACGCATAAGAGAAGTTTCAGCACTTTTGGAAGCTTTTTCTTTTCACAAGTTCAATCCAGTGACACAAATGTTCTTACATTGTTTATATTCAACCAAGAAGTACTTATTGAATATTTTATTCTAATTGAGAAAAAGCATACACAAGAAAGATAGCTAACAATAAAAAGTAAGTTTTAAAAGGAGACAAATCCAGCATAGTGTTTAAGAGTATAAAGTTGAAATCAGATCTAGGTTTAGTGTTTTACTTACTGATGGTGTGGCCTCAGCAGGCTCCTTAGCCTTTCTGAACTTCCAATTTTGCTTACAGTAATTTATAGTGTTGTTGTAGAAGTTAAATGAGATAACATCTGAGTCATGCCTAGTGAATTACTGTTGAGCTACTTAGAGTACTTTAGAGTAGAACACAAATAAAACATCTTGAGAATTCATCATAGTGCTAAAAGCATGTCCTAGTTAGAATGGCACACTAGATTCAGGGTTATAGGCCTAGAATTTCTTAAATTTTCTATGACTGGGGAATGAATGATCCTAGTTCCTGGAATGGTACTGAGGTTACTGATAAAAGCAAAGCGACTTCAGCTGTGGAAAAAGGGGAATGTGAGGGACAGGAAGGAAACTAGAGACTGGGTGAGCAAACACATCATCACATCCAAGTGGTAGAAGGAGAGCTCATTCTGGCTCCCATACAAATAGATTTAGTTACCAAACTGGCAGTCAACCATCATTAAGTGGAGATGATCGAGAAGTGATTACAATCTGTGATGTGGGCATTCTCAGAACAGAAGCAAAGACGAATGGGCTAGGAAGTCAGAGAAGGCTTCCTTTGAGCACAAACACAAGCTAAATCTTGAACAAACCAATAGCCATTAGAAAAAGAGGTAACAGTTCACCAAGTGGCAGAGGCAGCATATTTAAGAAATAAAAATGTGGCAACATAAAGCACAACTTGACTTTCTAAGATGGTGTTTTCCCAGAGGTGTTCTACTTTTCCTCAGCATGAAAAGTGCAGATTTTAAATCTGTCCTACTCTCACACTGACCCACAACATCTGCCTTTGCTTGGCTGACACTGAGCCAGATTTCACATGTTGAGAACTGTTTTTGAGTGTTGTCTGAGACTAAGCCATGAAGTCTTTAAGCGTAGTAAATATTTGATCCAACTCTGAGCTGGCTTCCCAGATTCTCACTAGACTGGTTCTGTAGTAAGGGCTCTGTGGAGTAAGAGTCACCATTCAAATATATTTGCACTGAAATGAATTGCTCACTCCAGCAGCATGGTAATAGTCTCTACAAATAGAAGGCACTTTAAAAGTGTCTCATTAGACCTTAGTGGAAAGTTTGTGGATACTAAAGACTTTCAATGGCTCTTGGATCCTATTTTTAATCAATAGCGTCTTTTGACTGGATATCAAACCCAGAGGCACTACCACTGAGCTACATCCCCTAATCTCTTTTTTATTTTGAGACAAAGTCTTACTAAGTTGCCCTGGTGGACCTCAAACTTGTGATCCTCCTGCCTCAGCTGTTGAAGTAGCTGAGATTATAGGCATGCACTACTGTGCTGGCTTCTGGAGGAATTTTAGCATGGAGGTCAATGCCCTATCCTTAGAGATTCTAAAGTGGGACCTGGGTCTGTATTTATAAAAAGAAAAGTCTTCCACACATGATTTTAAATCATCAGCCAGATCTGAAAACCTTCGTTGAATTGACAGCCAACAGGCCATCATCTTCTGCCATTGGCCATTGCTGATGGAATCTGACCAATGACATTCTTTTCCCAAGAATTTAAGACATTAGTCATTCTCAGCATATCTCCTGAATGGAAGTAATGAGTGTTGCTCTCTGAGTGACAATGGCATTTCTACTTGCAGACAGGCTGTAAAAGCCAGTTAGCAGAGAGAAAGAGAAATGCAGCATACATGCAAAGTTGCAGAGCTCAGGTGTGGCAGAGGTACCCTGGCAGCACTCCAGGTCCTGGTGCCTTCCTGAACCCTCTCCTGGCCTGGCTTCCATGAGATGTTCCTTTATCCTTATAATAAATTCCTCTCTATGACTAAGGTTGGCACAAGCTGGTTTCTGTTACTTTCAATTAAAGAGCCCAATTACCAGGAGCCTTACTAAAATAGCATCCCTAAAGAGCAATCATGGCATACACTTTAGGCACACTATGGTATGAAATATCAGATTTCTTCCCAAACAGGTCTGGAAATGGGTTCTTCCTCAGGGGAGGAGAAAAAAAACCACTCTCATTGCTGAGTAGTTTATGCAGCTGTTAACTTAGTACAAAGAGTACTCCATTATGAAAAAGAAATTAAAGGCACTTTATTGACTGGAAGAAATGAAAGGAAGCAATGGAAGCTATGCATGCATAAGTGAGGCTCCACTCAGCCTCCCCAGGGGAAAGGAAATAGAGCCAACTGTGTCCATGACTTCAGAAACAGAGCCAACTTCCCTCATGCTGATCTCAACCTGTATCTTCTGCCTCACCCTCTGAATCAGCCCCAGGCTGGTGGAGGTCTCTGAATTGATCTGGGAGTTTTGATTGGTTGGGTTTAGCATATGGCAGAAATGACCAACACTGCCTGAAAAACAGAGCACAGATGTTCCCAGATGGAAAAACAGGCAACCAATCTTTCCCAAAGGGAGTGATCCTTGCCAAGCCAGGATGCCCGTAGGGTCTTCCCACACAGGGTACTTTAATATTCTGCTCTTGAACAGGAAACACGCTCAAGCCACTGGCCACCACTATATACCTGAAAACCAAATGGAGACATTCATCTAGCCAGGGGACTAGGAACTTTTAGCAGCATTTTCTGGGTGGGTTGGTGAGCTCTGGTAGTGGCTGCTTTTTCTCCTAATAAGCCTGAGGTCAGAAATGGCACTTGGGCCAAGTAACCCTGCCCTTCTTGCTCCTGTGGCCAGAGAGTGGCCCTGAGCCCAGCCAGCCAAGTGGCTGGCAGATGCTTGCCACTAAAAGAGAAAAAAAAATGAGCTATAGCAATTCTGAGGCAGAAAAAGCCACATGAAGCAGTCATATTGAGTCCATCATGCCATTATGTCTCAGACCATGGGTCTTGGAATTATTTCCCAGGAACCACAAGGGTTCTGTAGTGCACTCTGGAAAGGAAAGTGGCGTCTGATTTCTCTTCATCTCTTGGCTTCAAACAGTGCAGCTCCACCTTTAAACATTAACTGGGCATCCATCTTTTTGTCTGAAGAATGGGTTCATAACTACTGGGCTAATAGCCCATGTATATGTATACATCTTTGTGCTTGCACACACACATCCTGCACCATGCTGGGTGCTTCAGCTGCTTGGCTTATTTCCTTCAAACAAATCCAAAAAGAGATTCCATTATTATCTCATAGCACAGTTGGGGAGACAAAGATCAAGTGTGTTGTTTAAGGTCACAAAGCTAGCAAGTGGGAGAGCTAGGAATTGTATCCATGTCCCTCCACCTTGGGAGCCCCAAATGGCACTGTCCTCTGGGAAGGACCACAGGGAAAACCATGAGTGAGGAAAGCAAAGCCCCACCTTTCTTAAAAACAGCTTCTCTCTGGGCCGGAGATTTAGCTCAGTGGTTTCGACGCCTGCTGTGCAGGTGCAAGGACCCGAGTTCGATCCCCAGTACAAAAAAACAAAACAAAACAGCTGCTCTCAACCTCGCCTGAATATCAGTCACCAGGATTTGATACCAAGGGCATACGCCATGCTCTCCCCTCTGATGATACAGTTATTGACTTAGGGAGCAGGCGGATCACAGGGATTTGTTTCTAAAAGACTGAGAGATGCTGCATTGGAGAAGCCGTGATGGGAACTCAATAATTGGAATTACATGTCAGCACTGATTTCAGGTGGCAAGACAGGAGTTTCTCTTCTGACAAATTACTCAAGTGATCATATAAAAATTGTCCTATAGGAAAAAGAGAAAATTAGCAGAACTCTTCAGCTTTGGTGAAAGGTGGAGAAAACATTTTCTTTCTTCCATCTCTCCCAGGGTTCGGTAGAGTGAAGTGCTGTTCAAATAGGAACTTTTGGAGTGGACATGGAGAATAGTCAACATGTGGAGTGGGCAGGGAAAGGCATAAGAAAGTCATCCGATGAAATCAGGTCCTGCTGTCTGTGAGTCTGTCCTTTAGGCACCTAGTATGGGACTAGGACAGGGTGAGGTTCATGAGTTGCTCCCCTTGGGTGCAAAATTTCAGGGGATACAACAAAACTCAGTCATCACTATAAGTAATCTTTTAGTGTCATTTTATAAAAAGGCAAAATGAGCCTGGCATGGTGGTGCATGCCTATAATCCCAGCACTCAGAAGGCTGTGGCAGGAGGATTCTTATACCAGCCAGCCCCAAATGTCCATGTTCTCATATACCAGAGCTCCACAGCAACCTCTATTGCTCTACTTATCAAGCACAATTTGTTTTCAGATATGAGTATGAATCACTGGTAAAGCACTTGTCTAATATGTACAACACCCTGATTCCAATCCAATTCCCTGCACCCTCTTAATCAAAATGCCAAATGCCTTAATGCCAAAAAATCCACTTTAAATATAGATGGGATCCAATCCTATACCTGCAGCCCTAATTTTGATTTTTTAAAATATTGTATTGAAAAAAAAATATTGTATTGACTAGTTGGGGATTTAGCACAGCAGCAGAGTGATTGTCTGGCAAGCATGAGACCCTGGGTTTGCTCCTCAGCAAAAAAAAATTTTTTAAATAAAATCATGAAAAATTTAGTTAGGGCCAGGGATTTAGCTCAGTGGTGCCACCACCTGCCTCAAAAGCGCCAGGTCCTAAATTCAATCCCTGGTACCAAAAAAAAAAATAAAATTATTATACTGAAGTATTATTTTTCTTAAATTCTGAGCCTCCACTGAGTCCCAGTAAATGACTTGTTTTTTTTCACTTGTTAGTCCTTCTGGACTGAAGGAGGAGAACATATCAGAAGCAAGCCCTTTATGAAGCAGCATAACACTGCATCTCCCCAAGGCCTGATGCGGTTTCCTGCATCAAAGGGAACATTTGAACAGAGAGGTAATTTAGTGTGCAGAGTGGGCTGGGGAGGAGAGGGAGAGGGCAAACTGCCTGCAGCCTGACTGCCGCACATTACTCACTCTTACCTCTGTCAGCCTGCTTCGTCTGCAGCAGCTCCCTTGACAGTAAACAAAGCTGTTAACCTGCTCCTCACAGGAACAGTTAAGAACAAACAAGGTAGGACAGATGCCAGATAGATAGATAGATAGATAGATAGATAGATAGATAGATAGATAGACAGATGATACCACTTTGCACATGCCTGGTATAAGTGTTCAGACAACGGCAGCTCTCTTCACATTACTATTACATTGTATAAGTCTCTTCCAGAAGCTTTGGCTTCTTATCTCAGTCTGCTTTCAAAACATGTCACTGCTCACCAATAACTCACCACAGGGGAGGCCAAAGCAGTCAGTGTTGTTGCTTATTGATACATCTGGGAAACTGCTACTTAAATGGCTCAGGGATCAGAGGGAATGGACGCCTGGGTTCTGGTCTCAGCTTTAGGAACCTGCTGCTGGGTGCACTTAGCTATATTCATTCACCTCTCTAGGCCCTTTTTTTCTTGTTAAAGAATGAGAACAATAATATCATCATTCTGTTGCTCTCCTGTTGTGGGGATCCAAGGAATAACCGTGCAAAAGTGACACACAGTCGCACACTCAGATGGCAATAAGCTTCGTGAAGGTATGTTATGGTTTAGATCTAGGATGACTCCCCAAAGGCTCATGTGTTCAGAGGTGGGACTTTTGGGTCATGGGAGCATGGTGCTCATCAGGGGCTTAACCCACCCTAGAGTTCAGAGCTGAATGTGCTGTTGGGAGGTGGGTTCTGGTTGGAAGGGGCAGATCATGTGTGGGGGTCGGGGCATGACCTGTAAGCTGTAGGTCCCTGTATGGCTCCTCTCTTCTCTCTGTTTCCTGGCTGCTATAGGATGGGCAGCTGTCCTCACTGGAGCCCTCCTACCATGCTGTTTCTGCCTTGAAGCCAGCCAACCATGAACTGAGACCATGTGCCAAAATGAATCTTTCCTTCTTTACATTGTAGGTGTCAGGTATTTTGTCCTAGCCACGAGAGGGAAAGTGACTAAGACAAGATATAGCTTTTAGGATGCCCATTTCTCTGACTGGGGTGGTTCACTTGGTTCTCATACTGTGCTTAATAATTCTCAGATGTGGTTTCTTTATTCAGGACTTTAATATGTTAGGATTAGTTGACATAACCTACTTGGGCTATGAAATGAACTACCGTATATATTATTTGCTAAGTATTGCTTTAAGTAGATAGGGTAGATAGTTCTGATGTTAGTTATATTATTTTTTCACAGAGAATTGGGGGTACTTTTAAGAAGCCTGACTAGGGGAAGTGTGTCCCTGCTGACCATGCCTACAATTATGTACTTCTTTTCTTATCCTGAGTTTGTATACTGTATTTTGATCTTTGTAAGTGTTCCATATAGTTACACATTTTCTCTATGTATTTGAATAATCCCTTCTTTTTCTCAAGGCTAATGCACTAGTTCATAAGAATTTCAGCCTTTCTGAGTGTAATTGCTTAAAATTCAAACTATAAAAAGCAGAATCATTTTCCAGTCATTGTGAGAGGGTGAGATTAGTGTAATGATTGAGAGCCAGGCTCGAGAAATAAATGGCTTTCCTCTGTTAAATAAGAGCACAATAGCCCCAATCTCACAGGGCTTATGTGAGAAATGAAAGATTAATGTTTATAAAGTCCTTAAAATAGTGTCTAGTGAATAGCAACTACTTGATAAACACCAGCCATTATTGCATTGACTCCTATTTGTGTTGGCTTTTAGCACACTGACCTCTATGTAGTACTAAAACTTGAAGCTTCTCCATGGAGAACATTTCTTGGTGATGTTTTGTCTTTCTTTGGCTTCTATTTCTCTGCCTGCTTCCTCTTTATGGTCTATCAGTGAGCACAATTTTACAAACAGACCACTTCAGGAAGTCTTGTCCTCTTGGCTTATAATATTAAGCACGTCTCCCCTTCCCAAGTCCACCTCCCATCCTTCCACCAGTCGCAGCCACTGAGTTCTATCCCCATGTAGTCCTGAGAGCCATCACTGATGGTCTGCAGTAGCATTCTGTAAAGTTTTCTTTCCACACTGACATTTGGTTGGCATCATTAACACTCAGTTATTTGTGCTATTTATTTAAGCTAAATCATTTTTATAAAAATGAAATAATTGGTACTCATACCTGAAAACAAGTTGTGCTTGATCAGTAGGGCAACAGAGGTTGTTGTGAAGTTCTGGTGTGTCAGAGCATGGACACTGGGGCTGGCTGGTACAGGATGAGGTAGTGAAAAGGGCAACACCTCAATGGACATGGGAAAAAGATTTATCCAATCTTTTGTCATGGGTTAGCTACTGACAGAATCCCTTGGGGACACAAACAACAACAGGTTCTGACCTTGCCCCTTACGTTTAATCAGAACAGTCAGATGTGCTGGACCTAAGGTGCAGCTTTTTAAAAACACAGGATCACAGCAAAGTATTTCATGCCCATTAGTTATTTTTATATTGAAAAATTAGAAAATAATAATCTAAGGTCCTTACTCCCTTTCTACTCTTTGTCTTGTAGAGGTGACTACTATGCTACCCATAAGTTGTACAAATACATGTTTAAGATTTAAGTGTCAACTGAAGGAGAATATTAAAAAAAATTTATTATTACATATTTTCAGTACATAATGAATACATTCATCATGAAGTGATGGTACATGAACACAACACATCTTAAATTTTTTTACATTCCCTTCCCTTCCCTCCAAGCTGCAATTTTTCAGTACTTTACCTTCCCTCTCCACTTCCTTCCTCTCTGCTTTTCCCCTCCTATCTATCTTTTATTTTGCTCTTTATTTATATTTTGAGTTTCTCATGTAAGAGAAACCATGTAATACTTAAGCTTGTCTGTCTCATTTATTGCACTTAATATTACGGTTTCAAGGTGTTTCCTACAAATGACTCATTTATCCGTCTTTATGACATAGTAATATGACATTATGTATAAATACCACAGTTTCTTTATTCATTCATCTGTTCATAGACATATAAGCAGCTTCCAAGATTTAGCTATTATGAGCTGTGCTGCTGTAAACATGGGTATGCATGTGTCACTGTAATATGATGACTTTAACTCTTTGGGGAAGATACCTAGGAGGGAAATAGCTGATTTAAATGGAATTTCTTGCTTTAGTTTTTTGAGGAATCTCTGTTTGAATTTCCGTAGTGGTTGTATGAGTTTACATTCCCACCAACAATGACGAAGACTCCCCTCCCACCACCCCACCCACAACCTCTCCAGCGTCTGATTTCTTGATGATAGCCATTCTTTCTGGAGTAGGATGGAATCTCAGTGTTGTTTTAATTGGCATTTCTCTAGTGGCCAGAGGTGTTGAATATTTTTTCACACACAGTATTTATTGGCTCTTTGTACTTCTGAGAATCATCTATTTCACTTGCTCATTTTTTGACTGGGTCTTTTATTTGGGGGGTCTAATATTTTAGTTTTCATTATGTGAAATTCATTTTTTTACTAGTACATGTTTGTAATACATAACGATTACATTTATCATGGGGAGTAAGTACATGTGCATGTGCATATCACATCTTAGTTGTAGTTTTAAAATTTTCTACCCTGCTCCTCCCTCTCAACTCCCTCGAACTCTTGGTTCCCTTTCCATTTGCAGAAGTTCTGTTTTCATCATTTTTCCCCTTCAATTATTTTTGCCCATCCCTTTTCCCACCCTTCTCTCCCCCTTCTCCATCTCTTGCTGTCTGTCCATTTGGAAAAGATCTACTTCTTATTTATCTTCTATTTTGCTCACACACATATATTTTTTAGTTCCTTGTTTGTTTTTGAGACAGAGTCTTATTTTGTAGTTCAGGTTGGCCTTGAACTCCCAGTGAAGTCTGGCCTTGAACTCGTGGTGAGCTTCTTGCCTCAGCCCCCCAAGTGCTGGGATTACAGGAGTGTACCACTGCACCTGGCTTGAGTTTACTATATAAAAGGAACCATGCAATAATTAAGCTTGTGTGTCCAATTTATTTCACTTAATATTATGATTTCAAGTTGTATCCATTTACCCATGAATGTCTCAAGTTTCTTTCTTTATGGCAGAGTAATATTCCATTGTGTATAAATATCACATTTTTTCTTTTTTATCCATTCATCTGTTTATGGACATGTAGGCTGCTTCCATGATTTAGCTATTATAAATTGTGTATAAACATGGGTATGCATGTGTTCATGTAATATACTGACTAACTCTTTTGGAAAGATAGCTAGAAGATGAATACTGGGTCAAATGGAATTTCTATTTTTAGTTTTTTGAGCAATCTGCATATTGATTTCTATAGTTCTTGTACTACTTTACCTTACCACCAACAGTGTAGAAGGGTTCCTTTTCCCTACATCCTCACCGGCATTTGTTTTTATTTGATTTTTTGATGATATTCTTTCTGGAGTAAGATTGTATCTTAATATTGTTTTAATTTTCAACTCTCTAATGGCCAGAGATGTGGAACATTTTTTCAGGTATTTATTGATCATTTGTACTACTTCTTCTGAGAAGTATCTATTTCCATTGCCCATTTTTTGATTGGGTCTTTAATTTTGGGTAGTTAAATTTTTTGTTATTCATATATTATAGACATTAGTTCTCTGTCCAAGGAATAGCTAGAAATATTTTTTCCTCAGTTTGTAGTTTGTCTCTTTACTTTGTTAGTTCTTTCCTTTGGTGTACAGAAGCTTTTTGATTTGATATGATCCCATTTGTTGATTCTTGGTGTTATCTCTTGTACAGTTGGAGTTCTGTTTGGAAAGTTCTTGCTATGTCTATGTCTTCAAGAATTTTACCTATTTTATCTTCCAGCAGATTATGTATTTCTGTTTTACTATTTAGATCTTTGATTTATTTCGTGCATGTTGAGAGATATGGGTCTAGATCTAATCTTTTGCATGTGGTTAGCCAGTTTTCCCAGCATTATTAGTTAGAGTCTAACTCTTCTCCATTGTAATTTTTGGCCCCTATGTCAAAGGTCAAATAGATGAATGTTATTGGGGTTGTTTCTGTATCCTCTAGTCTGTTCCATTGAGCCATATGTCTGTTTGCCAATTTCATGCTGTTTACACCACTGTAGCTTTGTAGTATAACTTGAAGCCTGGAATTGTGATTCCTCTTGCCTTACTCTTGTTGCCTAGGATAGCTCTTGCTATTCTGGATCTCTTTTTGTTCCATAGAAATTTTTGAATTGCTTTCTCTAGTTCTGTGAGGAATGCTGTTGGTATTTTGATTGGAATTACATTAAATCTGTATAACAGTTTTGGAAGTACGGCTATTTTTACTATAATAATTCTGCCTCTGCAGGAACAGGGGACATTTTCCCATCTTTTGATGTCCTTTTTGATCTCCTTTTTGAGAGTAGTTTTTGTTGTAGAGGTCTTTCACTTCTTTGGTTAGGTTAATTCTTAGGTATTTTGTTTTTCTTGATGCTATTGTGAAAGGTAGTTTCCCTAATTTCTTTCTCAGTGAGGTTATTATTTGTATACAGGAATGCTAGTGATTTTTGTGTATTGGCTTTGTATTGTGCTACACTTGTGAATTTAGTCATTTTAGGAGTCTTAGTGGAAGTTTTTGAGTTTTTCTATGCAGAAGATTATGACATCTGCAAATGATGATAATTTGACTTCTTCTTGAAAGAGAATATTAAATCTAATTCTTTCATCTAAAAGTCTAGTAAAGAAGAAGAAATTGTGAAGGCTTTTAAAAAAGGAAATTCAGTCACTTGTGAATGGGCTGGATGGGCTCAGAGGACAATATGCTAAGCTGAATAAGCCAGGCACCAAATACTGCATGACTTCACTTCTGTGTGAAATCTAAAACAAACTCACAGAAGTAGAGAGTAAAGTGGTGATTGTCAGGCGACAGAAGGTGAGGAAAATGGGGAGTTGCTATTGAAAGGGTACAGAGTATTATTAGAACAAATAAATTTTGTAGATCTTATGGTCACTATGTGAGGTGGTGGATATGTTAATTAGTTTGACTGTGGTAATCATTTCACAATGCATATATAAAACAAAGCATCCTGTTGAACACTGTAAATATGTACAAATTTTATTTGTTAATTATACATCAATAAAGCCAGAAGAAAAGAACTTGTGATAAAAATAGAAGTTGATAAATACTCCTTTGGTTATTTAGTTTAAAAATTTTTTTAGTTTAAGAAAAGAATATTATAAAAATCATAACAGTGAATTACCATTAGAACACTAAGGAAATGATGTATAAAATTTCACAATGTTCCTTTGTAAGCTCGTTGAATGAAGAAAAGTTCAAGTTTTTTTATTTATCATCTACTTTCTAATTCAATATTACAAATAAAAGAGTTCATATTTTAAAATTTAAGAAGTATGTGTTAATATACAAACTTAGGAAATATAGAAAAAGTATTTTTTTAATTAGGAATAACCTGTTATCTCATTGCACAGAAGTTATTAACATCCAATTTTTGTTCAGAGTTGGAAATAAGTGTCTACAGTGTGTAACATTTAAGAAATGGTAAAGTATTTTTATCATATTGTAAATAATACTTTATTTAGTTATCATATGAGTGAGCCAGCTAGCTAGGGGAAAGAACTGACACAGAATTGGGTAATCAGCCATGTTGATAGGAATTAAAATAAGACCACATTTCCCCCAAAATAAGACCTAACCAGGAAAAAAATGCTAGCCCCAGTCACCCTATCTTTGCCTTACCTGCCATTACAGAGTAGCCACTGAGCAAGAGACTGTGAGATACAATCTTTTGCAAGACTCTGACCATCACCATGGTAATGACCAGCTAGGGTTGCTTCTGGTTAGGTCATTCCAGTTAGGGCTGATTTTCAGGGAAACACAAGAATAGCCAGTGAATTAGGATCTTGAATCAAGGATGAACTTCCTCAGGCAACATGGAATGCAGCACCCTCCCTACTACCTTAAAGGTAGTTGCAGCCAGTCCCTACTAAGCTCCTGAGTTTTGAGGAATTTGAAATGCATAATAACCACTTTTTCTCTAAAATCCCAGTTTCTACCTGTTGTGGTGGTACACACCTATAATCCCACACTTGGAAGGTTGAGGCAGGAGGTTAAGACAGTGAGTTCCAGGCCAGCCTGAGCTACACAGTGAATTCAAGTCCAGCCTGAGCTACACAGTGAATTCAAGTCCAGCCTGAACTAACAGCGAGACCCTGTCTCAAAAAACCAAAAATAAAATAAAATAAAATAAATCCAAATTTCCTTTAAACCCTAGATACTGAGGAGCTGGCTTAGAGAGCTGATTTGAAATCCACAGCTCATTTTAAATCCACAGAGCCACCTGTGATAGGTAGCCACTAAAGAACTGGGTAATTCCTGTGCTCTGCTTATCTGTAAGTAACTATGGACTGAGACGCCACACATTGAGTGTCCACACACTTGGGACCCCTCCTGGAAACCCAGGAGCTATTCTTCTAATTTCCAATAAAATTCTCCTAGCCTTCTCCTTTGGTTGGTAACTTCATTCCTCAGCGTTGTGGAACCATGAGCTCAGTACATATAGTGACATTGTCTCCTGTGGTCTTTACCACAGCACTGTGAGGTAGGCAGTCCATATTCTAAATGGAATCTTGGCCTCTGAGAGGCTGAAAGATTGCAACTGAGGACAGCTGAGGGTACCTAGCAAGATCTATTCTGAAAAAAACAAAAAATAAATGAAATAAGATAAAACTAAGGGCCAGGGATTTAGCTCGGTGGTGCCATGCCTGCCTCACAAGCACAAAGTCCCCAGTACCACACACACACACACACACACACACAAAAAGATAGAACTAAAAATGCTCACTGAGACAAGATGGTTCAAGATAGTAAGGGAAATTAGACCTTATTGGAGGCATCCAAGAACATAAACACTTACGGTCTGCTTTTAAAAAGTAACAGATAAATGAAAATAGAGGCCACAGTTTAGATGCCACAAGGCTAACTGCCCATAGACTTGCAAACAAAAGTTAAGTCATCCTGATTTTCCCTGAAATGCTACCCTTAATCACAAACAAAATGCAAGTCAGTTTTTTTTGTTCTTATCAGCATGATTCAATGAAATTCAACCAATCAGCTATAGACAAATCAACTCATATAACTCTATTTGATTTTAAAAAGACTGTCAGTCAGTCATGAAAAAGTTCAGAATACTTTCTCTTGCATAATCTAAACTGTTATAGGGCATAGGGTGGAGCTCAGTGGTAGAGTGCTTGTCTAGCACCTGTGAGGCCTTGGGTTCCATCCCTGGCACTGTGAAAAAAAAAAAAAGAAGAAGAAGAAAAAAGAAGGAAAAAAGCTCCTATGCCTAGAGAGACAGATATTTTCCTGGTTCTGAATTTTGGACAGAATATTGTGCTCAGTATGTGTGAAGTGGGAACATGTATTCAGTTGCAGACTTTCTGAAGACCCACAGAATATTCCTGAAATGACAATTTATTATCTGAATCTTTAACAAAAGTGCAGGGTACTGAGATAGGAGATTAGGGCATGGGAAAGCTGGCTGGCGAAGTAGATGTAACCTGTTAACTACAAGATCCCGGAACACATGTGCAGACCTGTTCCTAAAGCCCTGCACATGGACTTCTCACAAGAACTTGAGCAGGTTTCCAAAAGGATGGCCTAGACTTGACATCAGCCTGAGGTGTGGGATTCCAGCACCACCTCTTTGGACCTGTTTGTAGAAGTTCTCATAGGTTTCCTCAAGATTTGGACAGCATAAAGGACAGGTGCCACAAGAAGAACTTGCTATTGTGACTTTCTTCACTGTAGCCCACCCTGCTTTCTCCAGGATGTTCTTATCTTGCTTTTTCTTTTACTCGGCCCAAGCTCGCTCTGCAGAGCCAGTGTCTCTCTCACTCTTCACTTTTACTTTCTTGAATAAACTTTGCCATTGCTCTTTGCTTGTTTAGTCCAACTCTTTATTGGAGGCAAGAACCTGGAATCTAATTCCAGAAGGAGCAACCCAGTAACTTTTAGTTGTCGAGCCAATTTTAGAAGAAGGCTGCCTGAGAGCAGCACAACACTAAATCATAACTCAGTGATGGCACTAGGTTGACACATTCCTTGGGTTTTCTACAGCACAAGCCCAGAGGATTGTTGTGAGGATTAAATAGTTAATATCTATAAATCACCTAATATAGGGTGCATAGTAAATATTTGTTAGCTAAAAAGTAGAATGATGCCCAGCAGGTATAAATTCCAATAAATATTACTATTTATTACTATTTTTGGCTTATATGATCCTTCTACTCCCCAAGAACAGATGTTCCTGACTTATGGTTGGTTACATTCCAATAACCCACTGTATATTGAAAATACGGTAAGCGGAAAATGCATTTAAGCCCCCTGATCTACTGGACATCCTACAGTAGCCACATACTACAGTGTAGAGTTGGCTGTTCCCACTTGGGACTGACTGAGAGAAAGCTGTGGCTCACTGCCCTGCTCAGTATTTGCAGGGGTACCTGACAGCCTGTCATTAGCCCAGGGAAAGATCAACCTTCAAAATTCAAGGTACCATTTCTATTGAATATTTATTGTTTTGTCAATATTATAAAATGGGAAAAATCATAAATCAGGGCCACCTGGACAGTGATTGATTCAAGAGTAAAAATTCAAGCCCAAGCCTTGGGTATTTCTAATTAATGTCTGGAGATGGGATGGTAGGGAGACCCCTTCTACCTGTAGTTCCCTAGCTGTTGCTGCCAGCATCCATTGAGAAGGTAGTTGGCAGTAAGAGAGAAAAAAGCACACATAAGAAATAGAATGATACTAAAAAACAAAAAAGAGAGAGAATATTTGACAGGAGAGCAGCAGAGATAGTGAGATAGAGACAGAGAAAGACATAAATAGACAAAGAGACACAAACCTATTGGTGTTGGAGTGCTGGAGACTAGGTTCTCATGTCTGGAATTTCAGAAGTTTGGTTCTCCTTCTGATGATGGCTGAACAACAACAGTAACAAAACCCTTCTTTTAATTCTATAAGCTGGCCCCATTGCCCCTGTAGATTTTATTCAATAAATCCCCTTTAAGCAGAGATGAGTTTCTGTGTCTTGGTACCAAAGGCATTGGGCCAAAACCACTAGTCTGGCACAGTCACCCCCTATTTGGATTGAATTGTGTCAGTTTCCCAGAGCCCTAAGTCTTCTGAGATTCTGGCGGTGTGCTTTCCTTAACACAGCAGCAGTCGGGCAGTGGTGGCGCATGCAGTGGTATCAGTTAAATAATTGAGAAATATACCACTATGTGCACATGTACCGAGTGATGTCCTTGGCGCACAGAGCTATGTCAGCAGTGTGGTTGGTCCAGAGAGGTAGAAACTTGGGTCATACTTGTCAAAGAGATTAAATATGTTAACTTCAAATGAACATATTTTGGGAAACTGGAGTACAGAGATTTGCCCAGAAAACATGTTTCAGAACTGTGATATAATAAAATATACATTTGATCTTTGTCCCTGGCTCCCTCCTGGCACCAAGCTCCAAGACCCTTGGAAGCTCCTGGTGATGGGAATGTTTCTCATTATTCATGAATGTTCTCTGGCCCTTCCTCCATCAATGATAATGCGATGGATCAAGGTGACCTCTTACACAGACAGCTTCAAGGGAGAAGAAAGCCTCGCCAGGAGTACCAAGCATGTGGTGAGAAGGTTGGGCAGCTCAGCCTCAACCCTTACCTCCTGCAGAACAGAAGAGGCTGGGGATTGAATTTTATCTCTAATGGCCAGTGATTTCATCAACTGTGCCTGAGTAATGAGGCCTCAATAAAAAGTATCTCTCCCTCATTTTTTTTTTTTGGTACTGGAAATTAAACCCAGGGTCTTTGCATTGAGCATTATCCTTAGCTCTTTTTATTTTTTATTTTGATCGAGGGTCTTGCTAAGTCAGCCAGTTACTCAGGCTGGGCTTGAACTTAGAATCCTCCTGCCTCAGCCTCCCAGAGTGCTAAGATTACAGGCGTGCACCACCATGTCTAGTTAATAGAAACTCTCAAACAAAGAGCTTCTAGGATAGTGAAATCATAGAAGCACTGGGAAGGTGGTATGACCAGAGAGGGGAGGAAAGCACTCTACCCTCTAACCCTCCTCCCCATACCTTTCCTTGGACACCTCTTCCATTTGGTTCAACATAACATTTGTGTGTGTTATTTAGAACTGTAATAACAAATATAGTCCTCTGCCAAGTTCTGTGAGTCAGTCTACATATTGATGAATATAAGGGGAGTGATAGAAACTCCTGAATTTGTAGGAAGCCAGGCAGAAGAGCAGGGGCATGGGGACCCCACTAGCACTGGCAGTTTTGCAGGACTGAGCTTTAACTTGTAGGATCTGATGGGAACCTCGGAGAATGTCAGAACTGAATTATGAGACAGCCAGTGGGTATCAGAGCATTGCTGTTGGAACCCCACAAGAACCTTGGAGCAACTGGCTGTAAGAACTCTTCTGAAAAGAAGCCAAGCACTCAGTCCTCTGATGCCTCCAGCAAAGCATATTTACACCCTTGGTGGAAGGCACATTGTTCAACAGATGGTTTTAAGGTGAAAAAAAAATGTGTGTGTTTGTGTGTGTGTGTGTGTGTGTGTGTGTGTGTGTGTTGTGATAGGTGAGTGAATAAAACCATGTGCCATTCGGAGTTCTCAGGCTAATCTGCTGCCTGGTGTGAACTCCCATTTCCACGTTCACACTGAAGTTTCTCAGCTTTGTGATTTTGCTGAAAATCCTCAAGACAAATGCAATCATCTTACTTTGTCAAAGTGAAACCAGAGGATTAGGTCCTGTGCAGTGTATCAGTGGTAATATAAATTGCAGTGGTAATGACACTTTAAAGTATATTTTAAATAATCTGTGAGTGGACTTGTCTATACAGCAGACTCCCAGAAAATGGTTGAGAGGGTCAAATTTTACCCATCAAAATATATCAGTTTTGTGCCCAGTAAATCCCAATTCACTTTTTAAAAATAAGCTTCAGCTTTGCTTTTTCATAGAAATATGTTTGTTATCTTCTTTATATCTCTGTTCCTATATTTTTGTTGGTATTTTATGGGATTAGGGTGAGGGTTGCTCTGGAGCCTAATGCATAGATGTCCCTTTTGGAAGCTCTGGGATATCAGGGCCTGTGTGATTAGAATTCCTGGGACAGAGAGCCTGTGTGATTAGTGTTTCTGGACCTCTGAGGAAAATGGTGAATGCCTCCTGTTTCTTGCCGTGGGATGCCTGCACCACCTCGGGACTCAGTCAGCAAGAGGGCTATCACCAGACATAGCTCCCCGACCTTAGACCAGAACTCTGAGCACGAGAGTGACATCACTATCCACATCTCCAAGTGGAAAGTTGAGACCTGCTGTATTATGTAACTACTATAGATGTCCCAGGATACAGAGACTTAATCTGAAACACGATTGCAGGCATATCTGAGGCTGACCAATCCAGCACTGTCTGGATTGTTGCTGCTGGGGTGGATCTGAAGATGATATCTTTGAGAACGGGCAGATCTGTGAGTATGCCTTCTAGCGTATACATGGGGTGTGAAGCAACTAACTGCTGGTCTTCACAAGATGGATTCCATTAAGGTGCCCTACAGCCAGAAAAGATACAAGGAAATGATTAAGGAAGTCAACACTTGCATTAAGAAAATGGGCCACAACCCAACACAGTAGCATATCTGCCAACTTCTGGTGACAACACGGTAGAGCCATGAGCTAACATGCCCTGGTTCAGGGAGTGGAAAGTTTCCCACAAAGATGGCAATGCCAGTGGAGCCACACTGCTTGAAGCTTTGCATTGCACTCTGCCACCAACTGTCCAACTGAGAAGCCCTTACACCTGCCCTCCAGGATGTCTACAAAATTGGTGGGCTGAGTAGAGACTGGTGTTCTCAAATCCAGCATGGAAGTCACCTTTGCTCTAGGTAATAGCACAACTGAAGCAAAGTCTGTTGAAAGGCACCCTGATGCTCTGAGTGACCCTTTTCCTGGGGACAGTGTGGGGTTCACTGTTAGTATCATGACTGTCAAAGTTGCTCCTTGTTGCTGGTGACATGGCAGCATAAAGGACTTACCAAAGGGAAGCAGCTGGTTTCACTGCTTAGGTAATTATCTTAGACTAGCCGGCCAAGTCAGTAGTGGCTCTGCCCCTGTGCCAGTTTCTCACACAGCTCATATTGCTTGCAAGTTGTGAGCTGAAAGAAAAGCTTGATAACCATTCTGGTAAGAAGCTAAAAGATGGCCTTAACTCCTTGAAATCTGCTAATGCTCTCATTGTTGCCATGGCTCCTGGCAAGCCCATGTGTGTTGAGAGCTTGTCTGCCTGTTCTCCTCTGGGTTGCTTTGCTGTTTGTGATATGAGACAGTTGCTGTGCCAGTTATCAAAGCAGTGTACAAGAAGGCTGTTGGAGCTGGCAAGGCCACTAAGTCTGCCCAGGAAACTCAGAAGGCTAAATGAATATTACCCAACACCTGGCACCTCATCTTCATCCGTCGGGGAAAAGCAGTCTCAGGGCTTCTTGTCTCCATTGGCAACTTGAATTTCATAGTAAAAGTCTAGTTAGTGATAACAATGTGTCATAAGATCTTTAGAAGGAAAGGAGACTGAATGGTGGACTGACTAGTTGTGTGCATGTTTGTGACCGTTTAAGTTATCTGTTTCTAAAAAATCAGTACTTTAATACAAACAACTTGACTAAAAGGAATGAAAGAATTAATAAAGAACTAGTTGGCAACTGTCATAAGACCCATAAATGATTCAGATGAGAATTATCAATAAATCCTAAAATTTATGGTGAAAGTTAGATGAGGATGTGAATATGTGTAGAGTCTAAGTATCTCTCTATAAAATAGTCAATGATTGTATATTAATTAATAGTAGGAAATACTATTTAACTTACAGTTAAACATGAGAGACATCTTAACCAAGTGATAAAAGTCAACATTACTAGGAATGGAAGGGAGAGACACGAGCCTTCTAATGTGTGCCATGCACTGTCCAACTAAGTGTAATTTTGACCTGAGATTTGAAAGTGATATTATTGGAACTATTGGTGAAGTTTGAAGTTTGTGGATAAATGAAAAATATAATATCTATGCTAATTTCTTTATTTTGTTGTTATATATGGTTACGTAAGAGAGTGTTTTTTCTTTTAGGAAATATGAACTAAAGTATAAAGGGGTAATAGAACTTCCTGTCTGCAATTTATCCTCAAACTGTTCAGAAAAAATATGCATATATAAAGAATAATAAGGCAAATGTGATAGAATGTTGACAATTGGACAAGGTGGATGAAGGTTATATGGAAATTCTTGATAGTGTACTTAGAACTTTTGTATAAGCTGAAATTGTTTGAAAACAAAAACTTAAGATATTATTTAAAAATAAGACAAATCACCATGTCCCCCACCAAAAAAGGGGGAAAAATAGTAGCAAGTAGTTTAGAAATGGAAAGGGTTCTGGGCACCAGAGCTCTCCCGAAAGCAGGAGAATGGAAGACACTATGGCCTTGGGTGATTTAGGATCAGAAGAATCGGCCACTCCCTGCAGTCTGAGAGCCAGAAATCTGCAGCACAGCTCTAGCCTGGTGGTCTCTGTTTATATTTTATCTATTTCTTTCCCATCTCTTTTTCCTACACTACTGGGGCAGGGGACCATATAGCATCACATTAAGACTTTTCCACACTATTAAAGTATTAATGAGCCATCAAAAACAGATTGAATTGATGAACCATCCATAGTTTGCTTAATACTGTTCCCATCATTGGTTATTTAGGTTGATTACAAGTTTTGTTTTATAAAAATTTCTATAATAAAATCTTTGTCCATTAAGGTTTTATTTACATTTAAGGTAAATTTCCACAAATGAATTCTTGAATATTTTAAGGCTTTTGATCTATTGGCCAAATAATTTTCTAAAATGGTGTTATTTTCTAAAAAGGTATTTTTCTCTGTTCCTTTGCCAGTATTGTTATAATTTTTAAAAAACTTTGTTAATGTAGCAGGTGAAAAACACTGTTACTTGGGAATGCACTTTCTTGTTTACTCCTGAATTGGTCGCTTTCTTTTTCCTGTCTATTCTTTTTCTTTGGCTGTTATTTTCTTTTTTACAAAAATTATTTTATTAAACATTTTTATTAGTAAGTTTGCGGTAAAACAAAATAAGTACCTATACTGTGAAGAGTTTGTACGTGCTCATAGCACATCTTGACTCCGTGGTTGACCCTTCCCTCTACCATCTCTCCCTGCTCCTCCAACTTTTGCTCCTCTTCCCATTTGCAAAAGCCTTACTTCCATTTTTCTTCACTTCTTTTTAAAATAACTTTGTTCACTCACCCCTTCCTCCATCTCTCGTTCCCCTTCCCATTTGAAAAAAGATCTCCCTATTTCTTAGTATGTATATTTTATTTTGGCCTTTTATTTATATTTTGGGTTTCTCATATAAGAGAAGCCATGTAATATTTAAACTTGTGTATCTGATTTATTTTACTTAACTTTATGGTCTTGAGGTGCATCCATTTACCTACAAATGCATCAGGTTTATCCTTGGTTATTTCAGAGTAGTACTCCATTGTATATAAATAGCATATTTTCTTTTTTTTTTTTTTTTTGGTACCGGGGATGGAACTTGGGTCCTTTCACTTGCTCAGCAGGCTGCGAAACCACTGAGCTAAATTCCTAGCAATAGCATATTTTCTTTATCCATTCATCTGTTAATGGGAAATGCTAACTAAAACAACACTGAGATACCATAGTACTCCAGGAAGAATGGCTACCATCAAGAAGTCAAACAATAAAAAATGCTGGTGAGGCTGCAGAATGGGGGAGTTGCTTCTGCATTGTTGGTGGGAATATAAACTAGTACCACTATGGAGATCAGTATAGAGATTCCTCTAAAAACTAAAAATAGTCACGGTAATAGTTTAAACTATTTAGTAATAGTTTTAGTAATAGGTGGCAGGGAGGACCGCAGCCAGAAGGTGACCTCTGAGCAGGGACATGCAAGAGGCAGAGTGTGGCACTGGAGGCTGAGGGATGGCTTTTGGCAGTGGCGCCAGCCAGGGGAGCTTCTGAGTGATGCAGGAGGAGCAGCAAGGACACTGGGCAGCCACAACCGAGTGACTGGAAGGTGCAAGAAGAGAGGCTGAGCCGAGCAAAGTCAAAGGGTAGACCTTGCAGGGCCATTGGGTCCCTGTGAGGATTCGGGCCTCCCTTGGAGTGGGTGAGAAGTGCTGGAAGGTTTTGAACCCAGGGAGCGACAAGACATATCTTGTGTTTTAAGGGAATCTCTCCGGTTGGATGCTGCATTAAAAACAGAGCACAAGGGTCAAGGACAGAGGCAGGCAGACCAGATAGATGGCTGCAAACACACAGAGCCCTCATTTGGCACTAGAGGTAGTGAGTGAGAAGACCCAGGCTTCTGGAGAGTTGATGGGATTTCCTGATGGCATGAACGTGAGATGTGACAAAGGATGGCCTCAAGGACAAGTTTGTTTTTAAGGCCTCAGAGGTTGCTTTGTGCAAAATGACCCCTTAGTTAAGGTTTCTGAACATATCCAGAGTTAAAATTAGAAGCAGACTTGCTATAGAGTTCCCAGTATCAAGGCCATGAGAACTGCCTGCCGTGAAAACTCCGAAGGGTGGTGGCTGGGGTGCACTCCATGGTAGAACACTTGCCTACCATGTGTGCAGCCCTGGGTTCCATTCTTAGCACCATAGAAAATTAAGGGGGTGATAGTGGTTTTATCCATTTTAATGAGGTGTCAAAAACAATAACAAAATTGTTGTGTTTGGTCCATCCTCGTATCATCTTCATATTTTCCTGTTTATTTTACTTAATTAGTTTAACATAAATATTTGCTATCTTGGCAACCACTTGTGTATCTTCTGTAAGACATGCCTGATGTCTTTGAGCTCACCAATGCTTGCGATGATTTGGTTTATTGTCCACGGATTGTTGGATACGCTGGAAGTGGATGACAAAGGCAGAAAGATATCAAGATTATTTTGTCAGTGTAGGCCATTTTGTCATTCAAACTGTGTTCAGTTATGAACACTAGCAATTGTCTTTAAAGGGAGAGGCTTAACATTTTAAGTATTCTATTTTCTTTCTTTTTAAAAAATTTTCTTGTGGTGCGGGGGATCAAACCCAGGGACTCACACATTCTAGGCAAGCACTCTGCCTTTAAACCACATCCCCAGATCTTAAATATTCTATTTTCTTATCTAAAATTTATAAGAAATAAAAAAGAGTATTGGAGGCCCCATGCAGAGACTACAGTGTGACTACATGGTAAGTTGACAGTGAAGCCGCTGGTTGGGTTTCTGTGGTGGCTCCTGCTTTATGGAACTTTGGAGATCACATCCCTTGGTTGTTCTGGTGCTCTCAGTGGTTTCAGCTGAGCTGGTGCATTAAGGAGTGAGGGAGGCAGTAGAGGCTACAGTCATCCCAGTGGCTAGCAATGCAGCAGATGGGAAAAAGAACCGGTGGATCTAAAGCCCAAGGTCTACCAATTGCTGTGTAAACTGAGGCAAGTCATTTAGCCACTCTAAGCCTCAGTAAAAAGGAACAAATACAGCCGGGCATGGTGAACCATGCCTGTAATCCCAGCACTCTGGGAGATCGAGGCAGGAGGATTATAAATTTGAACTGAGCCTGGGGAATTTAGCAACCTAGAAAGACCCTGTCTTAAAAAAATAAAATAAACAAATACATACATATATACATACATACATACATAAAAAGGGCTGAAGATGTATAGTGCAGAGGCCCTTGGTCAATCCTCAGAAAAAACAGCAATTTAAAAAAACAGGAAATAATTCACAGTGCTTTTTTTAGCTACTTTCTCATCATTGAGACAACACCTGGCACCCACAAATTAAAGGAGGAGAGGTTAATTTCAGCTTACGGTTTGTAGAGATTTCAGCCCCTAGTCTACTGGCTCCAGGGAAGGGCAATATGGCAGAGGGGCATCACAGAGGAAAAATAGTCCATGCCAGGGCAGTGGGAAGTAAAAGATACAAAGGAGGGGGAGATATACTCTTCCAAGCCACACCCCTAGTGACCTACCTCCTCCAAGCAGGCCTTCACCTTCCAATATCACATTAAGCTATAAGCTCCTCAGTGGACTAATCTACACTGATATCATACATCCATAATCCAATGACCTCCCAGAAACCCACCACTAGGCACAGGAGGATTTGGAGGAAACATCTAGGTATAAACTATAACAGTGCTTCACCTATTTTTTAGAGTAGTTGTGGATCTCAAAATGAAAGTAGTATGACATAAAATTGTTTTGTAAGCACTAAAGTATTACACAACCATAAACTTCCATTTATTGACTTAGTTATACAGTATATCCTTTATACATATAAAATATTATACCCAAAGATAA
The DNA here is from genome assembly GCF_000247695.1 of Heterocephalus glaber. The sequence goes on from NW_004624839.1 coordinate 5,165,667, forward strand.
TACACACCTTCTTTCATTATTCTAAAGTCTGGACAAATTGAGTATCCTTATCTGAAATGCTTGAGGCCAGAAGTTTTAGAAGTTTTTCAGATTTTGGAGTTTTTAGGATTTTGTAATACTGGAATATTTGCATAAACTAGTGGCTTGAGCATCCCTAATCTGAAAACCCCAAATCTGAAATGCTTTGATCACTGCTCAAAGTTTTAAATTGTGGAGACTTTCAGATCTTAGATTTCTGATTTCAGATTCTTTGGATTAGTGATACTCAACTTCCATTAAGTTTTCTAGACAGAAAATAATTAATTATAGTAAGATTATAATCTTCCCTCTTTGTGGATTTGTTCATTTAAAAAGGTCATAGTGGGATTTGGTTTTTAGCCTGTGTATGAATCTATTTTGTGCTGCTATGACAAAATACCTGAGGGTGGGTAAGTTATAAAGAAGACATTTATTTAATTCCGAGTTCTAGAAGTAGGGGAGTTCAAGATCATGGTATCAGTATCTGCTTGGCTTCTCATGAGCATGTTGTGTTCCATCAGTTCATGGGAGAGAAGCAGAAGGAGAAATGGGTGCATGTTCAAGGGGCAAAGTATAGAGGGTGGCCTTGCCTTGTAACAGCCGCTTCTTGAGGCACCTAATCCAGCCCCACAAGATGTAACTAATGAAGATTGACTCTAGAAAGCCATTAATCTATTCCTGAGGGCTCTATCCCAATGACCTAAACACCTCCCAAAGCCCTCCTTCTTAAAGGTGCCTCTACTCTCAACACTGCAATATTGGGTCCAAGCTTCCAGAGAATGCACCTTGGGGGGACAAACCATCCCCACTATAGCAGTGTGCATGTGAGTGTGCAGTGTTAATGGAAGGAAGGACTAAGAGGAAAGTAGATGATGCTTACAGATGATCCAGTCCAATTTCTTTAGCCCAAGGAAGCTAGGGCCCATGGTGTTGAGTGATTGTAAAGATTACACAGGTGGTTAGAACAGAACTGGACAAGACACCAAGTCATTGGACTCTGGGTCCAGCAGTCATTCTCCCTCATTTTCCTTCTACCAAGTACTATTCAATTTTTTTGCACACATAAGCACAGAGTTATGCTGCCGATATATTATAACATTCCTCCCCAAAAGCCTCCTTTCCTCAGGCAAGAAGTTCCCAGCCAACCATGAAAAATTTCAATAAAAGCTTTATAAAGTAATGAAGTAGAGAAAGTAGAGGACATATATTTTCAGAGCAATATCTAAACCAGAATTAATCTTCTTCTTAACCATTAATTGACGCATTCTGAACTTCAAAAAATTTCCCCAAATATTTCTAAAATCTTACTATATGTGATTGGCCTAAGACTCACCCACTGAGAAACACCAAATCCATCTCAAGGGCTGTTCTAGTCCTCCAGCAGGTAAGGAGAGGTAGGTTTGTCTTTTGGTTTTCTTTTTTGGATAGGAAGGGGAGTCTCTTATGAAAGGTGAGTAGGAAGGAGAAATTGGGGAGGGAACATGGTAGTCACTCTAATTTTATTAAAATATTCACTCAAATATTATTAAAAGGATTGTGGGGTTAATGAGTGGAACATTTACAATGCTTTGTATCCATATTATCAAATTATGCCCCCAAAATGTCAAAATTCAATCTCATGAGCAATGTCTTAAGAGGATCTTTTCTCTTACATCCTTTTTAAATATGGGTATTATAACTTATTTTGAAAAATTCTTGTTAAATGATAGATTTTCTTAAAAATAATTTTATTATTTTAATTTAGATTCTTTTGTTACAATGTGTTTTAGGAAAAACTTTTACTCAGACTGGTTCATTTCTTTTTCCAGGACTGGGTTTTGAACCCAGGGAATACTGAACTACATTCCCAGTCCCATCCTCTTCTTAAAAACATTTTGAGATGGGGTCTTTCTAAGTTGCCTAGGCTGGCCTTGAATTCATGATCCTCCTACTTTAGCCTCCTAAGTGCCTGAGATTATGGGTGTAAACCAGCATGCCCATCTAAATTTTTCTTAATTTTGGTAACAGCACATCTAATTGAGTGATCAAGAAGTTTCAATAATGTTGAGTATTGTGTTCTCATCTTGCCAGAGAGTGCTGGGTAGATTAATGATTACTACACCATCCTCTCTCAGTTGAGGCTCCACTATGTATCAAAGTATTTTGATAAGTATAAACAAGTTATGCAATCATCATAATTTGTTTTACTCAACATGGGAGTGAGGAAGACAATTATGACTTTACTCAAATAGCATATTTAAAGTCCTCTAAAGAGATTTAGTTACATGATGTTATAAGATGCCTAAAGAGATGTTGGCACTGCTCAGCACTACCCAGAAGAGGCAGAAAGGAGGAAACTGGCTTTTTTCCCAACCACTTGCTCCCCCATGGAGCATTCATAATGAGCACACACAAGGACTTATTGCTCAAAAGGACCAATTAACCCTCTAAATCAGTGAATTTCATCCTTGCAAATGCACATAGGAAGAGGACACTTGGTATCTGAAAGAATCTGGCTCTGGTTGCATGTCTATGGCTCTAACTTAATTTTTAAAAATTCACTGTTTCTGTGAACTGTATTTCCAACTTGGAGTTGATTTCATTTAAAATCCATCTCTTCTTCAGCTCATTGGCAGACCCATGTGAAGGGCCAAGCAGGGAAGCATGATGGTCAGGACAGAAGGGCTGGGATTGGGGAGGGGCCTGTCAAGGGCCCTGCTGTCTTTTCTCTCTGCTGTCTCTCCCCAGGGACTGCAGGGAGACCAGGCTCAATCTTCTCTCAACCCACGCCTTTTGGGTGTTTTGCTCTGTTGATTTTCCAGTGTCAGTAACCCAAAGCAACATCTCTTTCTTGGCATGCTTGGAAAGGGAGTTGTTGCTAAGATTATTTGGCTCACAAGGGAAAATACTCATGTTTACACAGTCTAATGCAGGGCATTATTTTAAGCAGAAGATTGGATGGTTATAGACATCTACCAGGGCAGTTTTCTTTTTTTCTTTTTTTTTTTTTTGGTACCAGGGATCGAACTCAGGTCTTGCGCTGGCATAGCAAGCGGCGAAACCACTGAGCTAAATCTCCAGCCCTAGGGCAGTTTTCTTAACCATTTTAATAAAACTAATGACAACCAGTTAACTTGACACAGTCGTTGCACAAAGGAGTGTTGGTATTTGATAAATATTTTCCCTTTTCTGGAACTTATAGTTATTACATTTGGAACAAGAAATACGGGCCTGTCACAAAATGTCTAATTTTAAGCTCCCTCTTTGGAATTCAATAGAATTAGAAGCAACAAGTATTTGTTAAATTTCTGGGAATGTTGGCATTATATGAGGAATTTGTGGCACACTCAAGAAGTAGATGTCTTGCAAATGATGTTCTAATTATGTAAAAGAATAAAATCTTTTCCAGTTTTCAGGTCTCAACTTGATCTGAGAAATGCTTTCTCCAGAAGATGGGACAACCAACTTCTTTAACTGATTTCCTCATTCTGCAGGGAAACGGGAAGGTTAATACCCCCCTTTAAAATGTTCAAGCAACAACACATTTTCCAGCACTCATGCTCATGAGCTCCAACAGGGAAAATAATTTAACTTTGGAAATGGCAATAGCTAGAGAATGACAGAGAAGCAGAATTTTGCTAACAGAAAGTGAAATTCAAAATGTAATGATTTTTAGTTTCTCTGCAGTTCTTTCTTTAACATGTGATAATACCTTGCCTTTTGGGAGTCACTGATACCCAGTCTTCACCCTGTAGCCCTGAAATTGCTGTGTTTATTCTCACACCACATTAATCCTTTCTTCTAGTTGCTATAGGTTTACAAAAGCACACACATCAAGGATATATGTCTACCTGCCATACAATCCACCCAGTTAAAGTTCCCAATTCAGTGATGTTTTTGTGCAGTCATCACTACCATCAATTTTAGGGCATTTTTATCACCTTTCTTCTCAGGAAGAAACCTCACTATCCTTTAGCTATGGTCAATTCCCACTGTCTTAAGCCCTAAGCAGCCACTAAAGTATTTTCTTCTCTTTGTTTTTAAAAAGATCTTGGGGCTAGCCATGGTGGCTGGAGAACAGCCTCGGCCTGATATCTTAAGACCTTCTGCACAACCATCTTTCTGTCTCTTCTCAGGTTCAAAACATCTTGTTGTCTAGCTCTTCACTGTTCTTCACTCTGTGCTTTTCTTTAATTTACTCCTTTGGGATTTTTCATTTTTATTCATTCTCTACATTTGTGAGAGGACAAATACATAATCCTTCTTCTGCCTTCTGCTGTCAGTTTGAAGCCTGGTTGCTTCTCAGCCATAAACTTTACCGCTGGCCTTATCTCTGGCTTTGTCCTTGGTTTTGGAAGCACAGTGAATTAACCTTATTTATCTTTGCCAAAGGCAATATCTTAACCACCTTATAGCAGCATTAATCTGTCAAACCATCCCAAAGATGCAAGGCACTACAGATTATGGGAACTTGGAAACTTCCTCTGTATTGAAGGGCATTTTTCACTGTCATTAAACATCTCAGCCTAAGGTCCTGAGCACTTCCAAGAAGGGTAAGCGTGAGAAAAGTACATGTGGAGGTATTTTCGGGAGAGGGTCCCCCCTTATCGCAGGTTGGCAGGTCAGCAAATAGAACACTGTAGAGGAGATCCAGGAAATAAGTTCTTTATAAAATAAGAAGTAGAAGAATTTTTGTGAATTTTGTTTTCCAGTTCAATTCTTGCTTTAAAATTACAAAGATATAACCATTCCATGGCTAAATTTTGTTTTAAAGATGCAGCATGTTAGGCTTTAAAAAGGGTTGCTGAATAATTATATTCTTGAAAAATTTGTGAGGGTGATGGCACACACCTGTAATCCCAGCACATGTGGGAGGCTTAGACAGGAGGATTGCAAGTTCCAGCCCAGCCTGGGTGGCTCAAGTAGACCCTGACTCAGAAAAGGGCTGGGGATGCAGCTCAGTGCAACAGGCCTGGATTTGGTCCCCAGTACCACACACACACACACACACACACACACACACACACACACACGCGCGCGCGCGCGCAGGTGCGGTGCTAGAAAGTCTCTTGTTTTTGAATAGGCTTACTCATGCTTCAATTATTCTTCCTCTTACACAATCGGAATGATAAAGTCTGGAATGAGCTAGGAGTGGTGGTGCACGTCCACGCCTGTAATCCCAGCACTCTGAGAGGCTGAGGCAGAAGGATTGTAAATTTGAGCCCAATCTGGGAAACTTTGCAACTTAGTGAGAGTCTCTCAAATATAAAAATTAAAAGACCTGGGAATGCAGATTAGTTGAAGGGCTGGCTTTAATTCCCAGAACTGAAAGGAAAAGAAAGGATTCAATCTCCAGAACCAGGAAAGAAGAAAGAAAGAAAAAAGGAACTATACAATCCGGTAAAACTTTTGTTTTAGAGTCTTTGACTTATTAAGAATCAACTTTATCAAACAATCCAATTCTGTGGTAGCTTTTAATGCCATGGTTTAATAAATAAAAATAAAACAAAGTATTTTTATTGTACCTGATCATATATGGGTACTTCCTATGAGTACTTCCTATATACAGCATTTCTTTTTGAAAAAAGTTCTTAAGTCTATATGAATAGCACATACAATCTTCTGGGATTATTTCACTCCTTATAAGGGAAGATCAGTATTGATTGGCGTGTTCTTAATTTTCAGAGCCAGAAGAGCAAACTCTTCTCCTCCAGCACCTCAGGGAGGTGACCTGGAGAGTGGCAGAGGGTGCCACACATTTCCTTGCATTCATCTGCTTGGCCCAGTGAGGTGATTTCCCATGGAATCCATTTTTCCTTTCCTGAATCATCCCTGTGCTGAAGGCCCTATATGGCAAAGGTTCCCTGCTCAGTGATGAAATGCCAGCACATGATATTCTTTCTAATGAGTCACAGCCAATAAAAACTGCTTTCCAAATGAACCTGAGTATGTTTCTGTCACCACGTAGCATAAAAGCAACTTCTTATCAAATCCAAGCATCTTGTCATCAGCTGAGCCCAGACAGACCTTTCACTTTGCAAGCAGAGTGAAATGTGTTTCCACACAAAGGGAAAACTCAATCTGTTCCTGTGTTTCCTTGGAGACATGTGTTACACAGGATGAGGAAACAAGGGAGACACACACATTAGAAAATATTTTCAGGTTTTGGGAACTGAGGAGAGAATACTGAGAAGTTTCACTGCATAATAAAAATGCAATTTCTAAAGGTATTTCATTCTTGAGGGCTTCCACACAAACAGTAGGTGATGGTGTTAATATAGCATACTGAACATGGCCTTCATATAGAATGGCACGAACTCTATTATTAGAAGAGGGAATTTATTACCAGTGTATTTCCATTCTGTGCTGGTAAAGATACTTAAGGTGGATTTAGTGAAGGCACAGACGACCCTCAAGGTGGGCACACAAAGCAGCCACATACAATTTCTGTTAAAGTAGAAAGGAGCGAAGGAAAAATGATGTTTCATCATAGGTTAACTATCACGAAGGAGAAAAGGAAAAAAGAAAGTCTTAGAAAATGTAAGCAAACCATGTGATGTATTTAAAAGTATAGAAAAGAGGGAGTTAGGCTTGGGCTACACAGTAAGCCCCATCCCAAGAAAAACAAACAAAAAGGAAATAAAAAAGAAAGAGAAGAGGGTATAAGTTTCAGGGTTGACCTCCATGAAATTCTCTAAGGGAGAAATAGGCAACATGGAAGATTCAACTATAAATCAGAGCAAATGCAAGTCAGAATGGGATGAAGGATTTGAGTACAGCCAAGGTGCCACTGTGCACAGGACTCCATAGACCAGGGCGAGCCCACGTGGAGCCTGGTCTTGGCTTCTCACAAGCACTCATAACAAGCTACCCAGTGAGAAAAGAGGCAGGGTTGGGGAATGAAACTGCTCTCATCAAGAGTTTGTTTAAATCATCTAAGGGCCTTTGGTAATTCTGTGTGCCTTTCTTTTGTGGGAAAAATAAATTATACCTGGAGAAAGGCAAGTACCTTGGCAGAAAAGCCTCTTAAAGGAGATATAGCTGAAAAAGAAGGGTCAAGGGCCACATTTACCAAGAAGAGAATCCGGAGAGAGGACTGGAGGGTGCGAGGAAAGTTAGGAAGAGGGAGAGTGTGCTCTCTGTCAGGCTTCAAGGGCAGGGCCTGGCCCGGAAACCGGAGGAAGCTGCCCAGCGCCTGAAGATGCTGTGCCGGGAGAGGATGATACAGGGCCACGGGTTTATTTTACAGTGTGGGGAGGGTCAGAGGGAGTACGGAGCCAGGATTAGGGAGAGCTGTTAAGGAAAATAGACTCAGTGGATCTTCCCTCTTCCACTCTCTCCCCTTCCAATCTACTCTGTGCTCACTCAAGTAGGCTTTGTCATCTTCTGAGCACAGTTAGCTGCCGATCAGAAACTTTCTTGATAACCCTTATCTAACAGTGCCACAGTCATCCCTGGTTCCATGAGGCTTGGCTCCAGCCCCTGCAGGACACCAAAATCCATGAATACTTAAGTGTTTTATATGAAGTGAGGTAGCATTACAAACAGGTGTTGTGGGGCACGCCTGGCCTGCAATTCCAGCACTGAGGAGACTAAGGCAGGAGGATCCTAAGTTTCAACCTAGCCTGGGGTACAAAAAGAGTTCAAAGCCAGCTTGGACTACATAGCAAGACTGTGTCTCAAAAGGAGAGAGAGAGAGAGAAGAGAGAGTGAAGAGAAGAGAAAAGAAAAGAAAAGAAGCCAGGAGTGGCAGTGCACTCTGGGAGGCTGAAGCAGGGTGATTTTGAGTTAGAGCTCAGCCTGGGCAATTTAGCAACACCTGTTTCAAAATTTAAAAAAAAATTTAAGAAGGACTGTAGTCTGTAGAACACTAGTGCAGCTACAGTTATGATGCAGTTACCTCAGCCTCTTGCCCCATCAGCTTCTTGGAATTGGCACGTGCCAAGGGCCATTACACCCTGCACAGGCCATGCCACACACACAGTAAATCGTAAGCACACACTCGTTTCTTCCCAAAGGTCTGTGACCCTTTTCTCAGTATTGATGCACAGTGTCCTTATTTCCAGTTTAAGGGTCTTCTGTGAGGGTCAGAGTAGTGGACCGTGTCAAATTGGCTCTTTGATGTTGATGGAACACAGGTGCTCCTGTAAGATAGTGCAAGGTGACCTAAAGGAACCTTTCCCGGGATGCTGTTTTTGATCATCCCATACCCTTGCCATGCCCTCAAACTGTTATAAAAATCTCAGCCTTAGAGCCAGGAGTGATGGCGCACACCTGTGATCTCAGCACTTGGGAGGCTGAGACAGGAGGATTGCTCCAAGTTCGAGGCCAGCCTGGGCTACGACTTCAGGCCTGCCCAGACTACACAGCAAGACCTCATCTCAAAAACAATAAACAAACAAAACCCAACAAAGAAAAAAATCTCAGTCCTCCCACCCTATTGCAAGGTGCTCACCTGGAGCTTGCCCCCTGCTGTCCTGTAGCGTTATCAATAAACCCTTGTCTAAATTCCTTGCCTGTTGGGACAATTTTTTACTGCCCACGGTACCAGCCCTCCACACGTGCAAAGGCTCTAGGTTCAATCCTCAGTACCACAAAAACAAAATGAAACAACAACAAAAACACAAAAATTATTAAAAATAAAATAAAATAGGGTAGTATTTGCATATAACCTGCACACCCCTCATCTCTAGATTACTTATTATGCCTAATACAATGCAAATGCTATTTTAATAGTTGTTATATTGTATTTATAAGGGAATAAAGACCAGGAAAAACCTCTATATCTGTTGTGTAGAGACACAATTTTACCCCTCAAATATTTTTGGTCAGCTACTGGTTGGATCCTTGGATGCAGACGTGCTGATTTGCATGTTCAGACTCTTTTTTCTGGTATTCAAAGCTTTCTGTGCTTTTAAAATTCTTTTCCAGCTGTATTATTAGTCACCCCACATCCTCCAATTCTTAAATGTGGTGTGTATTTTACTGCTTCTTTCCTCCACCTCTCAATACCTCCCTTCCTCACTCCATTCTTTGACTGTTCAAAATGCTTAGGGACCAGGGCAGACAACTGTTTCATGAACCCAATCTATGTAACCCTTGCACATGCCTCCTATATGCCCACTGCACTCCGGTAGTCTCTCCAACACTGATCCTGCCCATTGTCTCTTCCAAAATCAGGTACTATATGTAGAGCACCTTGCAGCTCACACAGGGTTTTCATGAACACAGGTGTTAGCAGACTCAGGAGATGATTATTCCCATTTGGAGGATAAGTCAGGCTTTGAGAGTTTATATAACTTGTCCATAAGCATTAAGCTAATATGTAGATAAGTAAAATGGGATAGTACTTAATGGGGTAGTATTTGATAGAATGGGAATTCAGACTCAGGATTTTTAAACCTCAAATCCAGCAGCACCCACTTGCCTCATAGGACTGTCTTGAGATTTTGTTTCAAAAAGCATCTATTAAGTATGACAGCAATCTTCAAATTCTGAAGTGGTGACCAGATCAAAAGTGAGGTAACTCTATGAGATTACAGTCTCCTAAAAGTCAAAGAGTAGGTCACTTTCATCTCTGTATATAAATGCACATTCTCAGTCCATCCCACAACTGCTGAGCCCCCAAGGTGGGGTCCAGCAGCCTTTGTCCTGACAAGCCCTCCCAGTGTCTCCTGCATGCCTGCTTCTGAGAAGCAGGACTATACAAGGGATTATCCCTTTGTGGGGCCCTTCTCTTCCAGAAGCTACAAGGGTATTATCGGATCATTAGCAAGTACATAAACCTCACTTCTCAGAGGAGAGGACAGTTTCTAGTGCTGAGTGAGCAAAGATTTTATCAGGATAAGAAATGCAAAGACTCAACTGGCAAGCTCAGGAGCTCTCAGGGGTGTTGTCTTACCTGGGAGACAGGTGCCAAGCAGAGGTTTAAGGAGAGAAGGTAAGAAGACAGGTCTTTGAAAGAGAAATTCTTCAGGGGTGTCAGAAAGTCTCATGAGGAGGAGAGAAAAGATTTATTATGGAATTTTAATTTGGGAAAGAAATGACATTTAAAAATTTTAAAAAGGGTATTTACTGAAAACTGCTGACAACAGGTCTTTGGTAAAAGGGTGGAAGAATCAAGGAGGATTACTTAGTGCAGACGGAAGGTAAAGAAGCCCTGAAGAGCAAGGTTAACCCTTCCATCTATCTAGGCAAGGGCTTGGTATTGAGCTCCTAAGGCCATTTTACTCTGGGAAATCCTAAGAGGAGATCAGCTATGGACTGTTTTAATTCTCCCTAATAATAAATAAATGCATTGTTCTAAAGAGAAAGCAAATAAATGTAAGAGTCTCCTTGTTGCTTCAAGCTACAGCATTTTGAATAACGCAAAATGTTGGCTGTTTCTGTCTTAGTCTGTTTTGTATACAATACCACAAACCAGGTGATTTATTAAAAAAATTTATTCCCCATAGTACTAGAAGTTGAGAAGTCAAATAGCAAATGGTACATTCTGGAGAGAGCCTTCAGGCTGAGTTGTCCCATGGCAGAAAGTGGAAGGGCAAGAGAGCTCCAGCAAGCGAGAGGGGACCAAACTTGCTTTTATGACAACCCACTCCTGTGATAACTAATGCCATGATAATGGCATTCATCTATTTGGGGGCTCTGTCTTTCAAATCAACTCTTATTAGGCCCTATCTCCCAACACTTACACTGGAGATTAAGTTTCTAACACACAGACTTTGGGGGATACATTCAAGCTATACCACTCTCATTTGAAATTTGTCCAGAATTAACTAACTAAAAGGAGGAAGTCAGTGATATTCAAGTGACTGTATACCCCTAATAGTCTTCTGCCTCAGCTGATGCACTTTACAGGGTCCAGGAGCCTTCTGGGTCAGTTTCATTTGATCTTCTGCAAAAACAGTAGGCATCACTACCTGCACTTTGTGCAAAGTCCAGCATCTGCCCTGATTTTCCTACACTTTCAGGGCTCATGTTCTCCTAGTCAGTTTTGCTATTGCCTTGTTATCCTTGGTCACCTGGTTTCTAAATATTTCTTTGACTTCTAGCAGCTCCAAACTCTAGATATGGAACTATGCCAGTATGAAACCCGTCTGATTCTTCATTTCTCCCTCTCTCCAAAGGACTCCTGTAGGCTCCTATAGGAATACATATTTAGTGAGGAAATTGGCTACGTTAGGGTGGAGACACAGCCCAGAATTGGCTACTACTTAATTTAATTCTGTACTCAAATATTTATTAATGAAATATAGTGTTTGGAATTTGTGTGAAAATAACCAGTGGCATAAAGGTGAGTAGGTGGGAATTTTAGATTAAACAAGACTGAGCGAGTTAATAATTGTTGAAGCTCAGAATGGTACATGGGGATTTGTTATACTAGTCTGTTCACTTTTTTATGTGCTAGAAATTTTCCATAATAAGTCACTTTTTAAAAACACAGATGCCAGATATTACTGTGCTAGAATCCCTCAGCCATCCCTGACACAGGCAATTTCTCTCTGGCCATCTTTCCCTTCTGTTTGTTTAGTTCTCCCTTCTCCTCACTTCTTGATTCTCTACTTTTCTCTTTGTATGACCCACTAAATCCTTGTCTTTCCTACTTAAGTGGAACACTATAAAAAACTAGCATATACAAAAACAAGACTTTTCTTCCTTGCAAAACAAGCAATTTAATTCTTCTGTGTCTAGGCTTCCCATTAGCCTATACAAGAAGAACATATTCTTGTATAACCAAATATACCCATTAAATTGTTTTTGTGAACAAAAGAGGTTCTCTCCTCCTGCAGAAGTCTGCCTTCCACCTAGGCTATCTGGATCTTGCAGTCATTAGAACTCTGACCTTTATTTAATATCAGAGTAGAATAGAAAACGTGAATGGTAGACATTTCTCATGACCATGAATGTGAGTTGAGTCTCCATCTAGAACCTTCTGTCAGGAGAGTTCTCTTGTGAGAGTCACATCTTGATTGTTCACTGGCTTGGAAGAGAACAGTTACCCCTGTAACCCCTTAAAACTTGTGTTTTCTGTGTATTCCTTTTCCTTTACTCTCCTCTTACTCCATTTACCAGAACTTTTGGCAAGAAACCTGTTGACTCATGATGTTTTATCACTTCCTTCCTCTGGCTCACTTCCAGTAGAGATGCTAATGAGTTGTCAAATGATGCTAGGCAGGAAAAAATGGAAGGACTTTCTGTGCTACAGAAATCATCTCAGCCTTACTAATCTGGAACCGAGAGTGACAAAGTGAGACATCATTGACAGAGTTAAGTTGGATGAGGAGATATCTTCTGCTTTCCATCAGGAAATTACTCTTTGTTTCCTTTGAAGCCCAGATTGGACAGCAGCTATCTGCCTGAATAAGAGATGCAGCAGCCACAGGAATGATCTGTATGTTTTGAGGATTCAGCTCAGCTCTGTGGGAGGGACACCAAAAGGAACTGTAGGGCATCTAACTCTGGTTTCCTTACCTTGGATAGTGGGCATTTACTTGGAAGCATTTAGAAAGATGGCCTCTTTCCCTCCTCGCTTCCCATCCAGGGCAGGAAGGTGAGGCAGAAAGCTTATGTCAAACCTATCTTGAGTGTGGGAAAATGCTTTTCTGGAAACCAAGGAAAGTTAGTGATGCAATACCCAAAGAACCATAACCATGCCCCTCCAGTCTAGTCTGTTCCAGGTCAGAGAGGTGGCATGAGTCGGAGAAGGGTGGTGAGGATGGAACCCCCTCAATTTTATAAGCCATAGAAGTAGGGCAGCCTGCCAAAATATGGGCTACCCAGTTACATTCGAATTTGAGATCAACAACAAATACATTTTTAGCATAAGCATGCCCCAAATTTTGCAGGGACACATATATACTAAAAAATGTATTTGTTTTTTATCTGAAATTCAATTTTAAGTAGGGCCCTATATTTTTTATTCGTTAGTAACCCTGGAAAAGTCAGTCCCTGTAGTAGCCCAGTCAGTCACACCTTTTACTACCTCACTGAATGTGACAAGTGGCCTTGGGGCATGGTCAGTGTGACAGACATAGTGACTGTGGAAAGAAAGCTTTATCTTGACCTACTTTAACTAAAAAACACTGTTTCTTTTCTTCCTTAGGAAATGTTGTTAAAACAATACTTGTGCTTTGAAAATAATTCCCATCCAAAGTCCTTTTATTATATAATGTATGCTCCTTGGAGAGACAGACCCCTTAGGGTTCAGAAATTGTTGTTTGACACGATACTTTTTTTCTTCTACTTCTGGTCCCTTTTAAAATTGTATTTTTTTTTAATTAAGGAAATCTTCACATGTATGCTAAAGAAGAACAGCCAATGAGCATCCACATACCCATTGCCCAGTCTCACCAATTCGAACTCATAATATTGCCTCCTCCACATCATCATGCATCCATCCCAACCCCATTATTTTGAAATAAGTCCCTGAATGCCAGAAGTTTATTTCTTTATAACTTAATGTTTCTCTCTGTACTTTCTCTTTTTCAGTAATGGAATTGTGTGGATAGTGGCTGCCCTAAATCTTGTGAATACTCCTCTATGTTTTTATAGTTCTGCATGCATTTGTCCTTCATGTGAGCCTCAGGAAGCAACATGACATGAGGTGTTGCTTGAATAATTCAGGACAAATTGGCTAGTCAATAACTTAATTTCTCACTTCCGTTATTATTAAACATTGAACTAGTTGATGTTGCTGAAGTTGCATTTATTGCATTTCTTGAGCCCATTTTGCTAATTCTCTTAGCATCTTTTTACTTACTGAAGTGAAAGAGGAAAGACAGCAGATCAGAGCAAGGGCCAGCAAACCACAGAGGGAGGGGGAAGGAAATCTAACAGGTGATGCAAGCGGAAGTCTGTGTAAACTGCTGGGAGATAAACAGGGAGGAGCACTCAGTGTGTTGCACATGCACACCTTTGTGGGTGGTGGGAGAGACGCCACCCACTGTTAGTTCAACACCTGGAGGTTGTGGTCTCACCTTGTTGCCAATCAGCTTTGTTCAGGGGCACCCCACCCCCACCCCTGCGAGTCAAGGCAGGGAATCTGTGGCATTGCTCACGAACACATCATCCCCCTTTGGATTGTAATGCGCTCTGCCAGGGACGTGAGGATGAGCGTCTGCACGGAAGCAGCCACACACATCTGGCCAGGTCAGGGGCGAGTGAACGGGCTTCCCAGGCACTCCTGGCTCAGCTCCCCTCAGGGCAGCGCTGGGTTCCATACTGCAAGAGCACAGTGTAGTGGCGGGGCTGTAGAGTCATAGCACATCCGCTGTTTCCTAAATGAGGGCTGACTGGCAAGTTCTTTGACATCAAAGCATTTCCTTTAAGGGACCCTGAGAATAATACGGCTCCCACTTGCTCTCATCTTACCCTCTCCACGGAGCTTCTCACCTGTGCTCTTTGGTTGCCTGCGGTACCTGCAGGCTGAGAGTGAAGTCAACCCAGAATGTATTCCAGACTTCTTATCCTCGTGGGCCCAGGGCCTTTCGGCTTAGAACCCTGCTCTTTCTCCACAAAGGAACAGACAATAATGCCTTGGCACAGGAACAAGGCTGTTATTCTTACACGGGAGCACAGGGGAAAAGCTACGGGGAGGTGGCAGCAGAAACCCCATGCTGACCCAAACAAAGGACAAAGGTGTGCAGCTCCCATGGCATCTGCAGGGTAGGCAGGGAGCTGGGCTCTTGATGTCACCACAGGCAGGGGTGGAGTTTTAGTTGTGCCTTTGCTCTCCTGCATTGTCCCTCTTCTTGAGGCATGTGTCACTACCATCTTTTAGAAATAATTGTATTAGTAGTACATGTTTGCACTATATAATGATTACACTTCTTGAGGGCAATCTGTACAGGTCCATAACACATCTTAATTCTTTCTACTTTCCCTTCTGCTCCCCTCCATTCTCCCTCCCTCCCTCCCTCCAACTCTTGGTTCCCTTCCCATTTGCAAAAGATCTTTCTTCTTGTTTCCTATTTCTTTTATTTTTGCTCTTTAAATTATTTATACTTTGGGCTTCTCATATAAGAGAAACCTCTTCAGGTCACCTGAGAGTGTGGCTTTCTTTTTTTTTTTTTTTTTTTTACATACTACTAAAGTAAAGGTAATTACAGGTTACTTTAGTGACTAGACTATATTACACACATGCCTTTGTCCCTTGCTACCTGGAATTTGTTCCTTATGGTCCAGGAAAGTTGCTAATTGGGTTTTAGATCAGGGCAGATCACTCCCCTGCCTCTGGGTTTGATTTTAATGATTTTTTTTTATAACCTTGAAGCCTGATCTACTTTTTTTTTTTAATGTTGTGTAGTTCTATTTATTGTATTGTCATGAGTCAGAGGTTGATTTATTTTTTTTCATTAAGTTTATTGGTACATTGTAGGTATACAATACAGTTACATTCGTCTTTGAGATCTTGTACCTGTACATGATGTATCTTGGTTCTTATTTTTTCCCCATTTCCCTGCCCTCCCTTCACCCCCTCGGCCCTTTCCTATTTACAAAGACTTTGTTTCCATTTTTTCCTTTTCTCGGATTTTTTCTTTTCCCTTCTTTTCTTTCCCCTACCCCTCCCACTTCCCCTGCTCCTTTAGACCTTTTCTTCCTCTTTCACAATATCTTTTTAACCCATTGTTTCCCAGGATGCCGTAAATTGAGGCCGAGCCCAGCTGACTCATGTCCACTTCATCTTCACCAGCAACCAGAAGGGCAAGGTTTGGGGGCCAAAACAGTGCCTGTAGTTTTTGTTATTTGTTTTATACCAATGGGAAAATAGAGAGATTAGGTAGAAGCATGCACTTAGCTTTTCAGTGAAGAGATACAAGAGGAATGGTGAGATAAGTTTGGGTGCTCCGGTGCATTTTTCCAGGGGACTGTGAACACGGAGGAGGAGGAGGAGGAGGAGGAGGAGGAGGGTGATGTGAACTTGAGCACAAGGCAGATTCCCTGAAATGACCCAGGAGAGCGGCTCCTGACTTGACTGATGGAAAAGCCGGTGTGCTGCTTTCTGAGAAAGGATGAACGGCAGCGTGATGAGCTCCCACCCTGAACTTTATTGAGTTGGCATCAGTCTCACGCCACATTGTGTTTCCTGTGTGAGTGGGCAACAGATGGAGGTGCACTGAGAAGGTGTCAGTAACAACAGTTCCACCTTCTCCTCATGGGCAAAGCTCATCTTGGGACCCAGGACTCTCGTTTAACCCAGTTTTACAGAAACTCCAGTGCTTCACCCTCTGCGTTACATTTTGCAAGAGAGAAAAGGTGGCAGAGGAGGCTGAGGCAAGCTTGGGTGTACATCACTGATGAGAGAGCACATTGGTGCCAACTTGGACAGACTGGTCTGCCCGGACGTGTAAAAGCCTTTCCAAGTTCTCTTTCATCGACACAGTATTTCCATTTCTAAGAGTCTGCCATGGTTTGAAGTGTCCTCTAACATTTATGTGTTAGAAACAACCCCAGTGCAACAGTATTGAGAGGTGGGGCCTTTTAAGAGGTGATGGTCACAGGGGCTGGGCCCTCATGGATGGATTAATGTGGCTATCATGAGAGTTGGTTTACTATCATGGGAATGACTTCCTAATAAAAGGAATGGCCCCCATTCCTTCCTTTTGCTTTCTTGCTCTCTTTTATTCTCCAGTCTTCCATTGTTGAATGATTCAGCATGAATGTCTTTGCCGTATGTTGCTTTCTCAATCTTGGACTCCCAGACCTTTGGAACTGTAAGAAATAAACCTTTGTTCTTTTTAAATTACTTAGTCTCAGGTATTGTGTTACAGATGAGGATGTATGCTAAGGATGCACACTACACCATCATTTCTTATAGTAAAATATTGAGGGAAATTTGCACGACCAAAGAACGGAAATATGCATCAAGAGGATGAATCTATGCAGTTAATGATGATGATGTTTAGGTGTGTTTATTTTAAAAATACATGCATATTGTTAAATGTTTAGTCCAAAAGAGAAGAAATGAAAAAGAAGTCTCCCCCTTGCCTCAGACCTTCATCCTTATCTGGACAGATAATTATTGTCATCAGTCATAGATTGTACATTAGAGAAGAAATCAGTGAAATGTGAATATGGTTCCAAAGTATTGGTAGATGTAAGAAAGGTACAAGGTACAAAAACTAACATCTCAGTATAATTGCATTTGAGAGGAATGTAAATGAGAATAAGACAGAAAAGAAAAATTCTAAACTGTTTCTGAGTGGTGACATTTAGGGTAATATTTATTTTCTGTATGTTTTTAAATTTTTTTATACTGATTATTGAACTCAGAGCCCCACTCCTTTTTTCCTGAGACAGGATCTCATTAAATAGCCAAGTTTCTCAGGCCAGGGTGGAACTTGAGCTCCTCCTGCCTCAGCCATCGGGCCCAGCTCTATATTCCTGCCTCCCTGTCTCCCTGCCTTTTTCTTGCTTTTTTCTTTTTCTCCTTCCTCCCCTTCTCCTCCCTTCCCCCTCCCTTTTCTCCTTCTTTCTCCTCCTGTTCTTCTCCTGTTTCTTCCCTTCTCTCTCTTCTTCCTCCTTCCTCCTTTTCTCCTCCTCCTTCTTTCTTTTTTGATACAGGGTCTTGCTAAGTCCAGGCTGGACTTGAACTCACTCTGTAGCCTAGGGTGGCCTCAAACTTGCAGGAATTGCCTTGACTCACCATCTGAGTCCTGGGATCACAAGTGGGCATTAAGGCCAGCTTTGCATTTCTTATAGTGTGTAATATCACTTCATAATACTTAACATTTAGGAAGCTAAAAATTGCTTTCTGGTTCAGAATTTAGCAAAGAGCATAAATTATCTTTTTCAAATACAAAATTTTCAAAAAATTAAAGATCTTTATATTTACATGTATATGTTCCCATTTTCTCTTCATTTGTGAGTTTAAAATGACACTGCAGGCTAATTGCATGCTTTTCTTTTAGAGTACCCAGAAAATGAATTATCTTTTCACAAGCCCTTCTCCAGCATCCCACTGAATCAGTGCATGCAAAAAAGTTAGAAAACAACACAATAAGAAAGAGTTCTTGCTAGTATTTGGTGGTCATGTGCCCAAATAAAAATATTCCTGTTATTATGTACTTGAATGCCAAATGCTAACGTTTGAACTTTGGCTTTCTATAAATGAATCCATCAGGGAAAATAAATTTGACGCTGGTTCTTAGGTCAAGGTCTAATGTTATGAGAGTTTTCAAAAGAATCCCAAGAGAACATATTTGTCTGGTTAATATACAACAGCATTTAGAAACACTTTACCCTAAGTCCCCAAATATATTAAATAGGTTTAGGAGTCAAATACAAACCTCTGGATTTACAATGGTATTTCAGAGTCCATATACAAATTTTAAAGAGAAGGAAATTCCTAAATACCCCCACAACCAGCCAGTGACAAACACATTAATTTCTCTGTGTTGGAAAGAGCTTCCTGCACTAATGTTGATGTATTTTTTTTTTATTTGTTTGTTTTTGCAATACTAGGGTTGGAGCCCAGGACCTTTGCACTTTTATTTTGAGACAGGGTCTCACTAAGTCAATAAGTTGCCCAGGCTGGGCTCAAACTTATGATTCTCCATCCTTAGCCTCTCAGAGTGCTAGGATTATAGGTGTGTACCACCATACCCAGTTGAATATGTTTTTTAATGCTTGGATTTCCACAGTGCTATGGAAGCCCTCATTGGAGAGGGGTTGGAAGGGTGATATCTGTCTCTCCCTGTGTCTGGAATCTTCCTGCCTGCATCACAGTATTGATGACCAGTGGTCAGGTTCATCTCTGAGACAGGGGTGAGACAAGCACGCATCCTGTTTATATCCACAAATTGATTAAGTGGGTGACAATGTTAGTAATGACATGAACTAAGATCTGTTCTTGCTGTGGATAAAGAGACTTGGGATGACTTCACTACAATTTACTGGGAACCAAATGAACTATTTTTTTCCTTTGGTCCTTCCGACATGTATCAGCTGGTCCTAATAAATATGACATTGGGGAGTTGACAGTGCAGAGAATGATAAAGGACCAGTGTTGTGGGCAGTGCTCTGTCACTGTGACTAGATTCTAATGTCTGCTTCTTCATACTCTGATGATTTGTAGATTTATAGAAGAATTTTGTCTTAGCTTGTTATGGCTGCTGTAACCAATGAGACTAAGCTGCCTAAGCAGCAGAGTTTCACTTGGTCCTAGATCTGGAGGCTGGAACAAGGTGTTGCCTGTGTTGGTTCTTTGTGAGCACTGTGTAGGAGAATCTGTTTCAGGCTTCATTCCTGGTAGCAATCCTTATTTGTTGTTTGATTTGTGGATCTGTCATTCCAGTCCTGGCCTTTTCGTTCACATGCCCCCCCCCCCTTTCTTGGATCCCTCTCTCTCTGTCTCTCTCTCTCTCGGTCTCTCTCTGTTTCCAAGTTTCTTCTTTTTAGGACATCAGTCATATTGTAGCAGAGCCCCACCTTACTCCTAGATGACCTCATCTGAATGAGTTATATTTGCAACAGCCCTATTTTCACATAAGGTCACATTCTGAGGAACTAGGAGTTGAAATTTGAACACATGAGCTTGGAAGGGGCATGATCAATCAATAAAATATATATATACACAGATATAAGCATATGTGTGCATAGTAAACAGGAGGAGATAAACAATTAAAGGTTAGTAAAAGTTAGTTTTGCCTGCTGTAGACAGATTGTTTGTTGGAGTCTTATTTGGATCCCACAAGGTTCTTGTGAAAAATAAGTGTGTGCTGCCAATTACAGGGGTTATGCATAATGTACATTTGTGGCATTGCCTTTGTATTTGATGGTGGAATGATGTATCACACATTAGTGTCAGTTTTGGACAATAATACATTACTACATATGCAAGCAGCTAGTGTATGGGTCAATTGAAAAGCATATGAGATGTGGTTTATGATTTCTCAGTTCTTCCCTTTTTCAAGTTCTATCACATCATTTACTTCTTCATTTTGGTTTAGAAACTACTTCATACTAGTTTCATCTTGGATAACTACATTGTCAGAGCAGACACCCACAGCCTGAGTCATGTGCATGATAGGATGGGACCCTCCTGCTTGATGATTTCTACGGTGGGTTTTCAGGTTTGCCCTATCTTAGTGGTGAGGGTGCAGTGTGCATGTGTCATGGTGGAAGCTCCTGGGACGTTCCACTGCTAGTTCTAAAGATTGCTGATTTCATCCATTCTTTGACATCCTTCACAGAGAAACCAATTGGTACAGTGGCTAATACATGTTTCCTGGTAGGTACCCAGTCATTTTGAGAACTGGTGGGACCTCTTGCCAGGGGCAGGAAAATACTGCATCTGCCACAGAGAGTCAAGTGGTGCTTAAGGAAGCAGCATAATTCCTTCAGTGTTCTAAAGAATGTCATCTAGCAGAAAATAACTGTTGAATTTATGAGGATATCAAGGACAAGATGAAAAGACACAGCATCCATAAAAATAATGTTTATAAAACAGCTTAAGACTTTAAGAACAATTGTTGTGTCAAAGGAAGAAGTAGGTGTGAATTTTAAGAGAAGATGCTAATGTTATGTATCATTCAAATGCAGAAAAAAAATTGTTCATTTTTTTTCATTTTGGTACCTCACACACCTATCGGCTAGCTTTAACAATTACTAATAATTGTTATAAAGGAATTGATAATAATGATAACACTTTACAAGCTTTGCTAGAAAATATTGCAAATAGCAGATAAGACCTTGAAGAAAATAGAAAAATTACCTGGGATATTTCTCAACAAGCTCCAATTCCCAAAATATTAGCATAATATAAAATGGACTTTGAGGATGGTTGTGGACTCTCATAGCTGATCCAAGAGACCCACATAGTATCCTCGAGGGGCAGAGAATCCCACTCCTGTTCTCAGTGTTGACTCAGGCAATATTCCAGGCACCTCTCTGCAAAATGTAGGGACTGATATTTGTCTAGAGATCCCCCTCCCTGCAACCACTGCAAGCATCCAGTCCTGTACTTTTCACTCTGAACCTCTTTGATGAGGGTACAGCCCTCCCAACCATCTACCCTACCTGTTTGTTCTGCCCACAGGGAGAGCTTGGCTTTGTTCCCTCTCACTCTCTCTGTCTGGTGATTTGATGAATGATGAGTTTCCAACAACCCAACTGCTCAGAACAAAGATTACATCTCCTTTTCTCTGTGTGCTGGCTGGGGAACATAAACGTGTTCCTCATTATTTCATCTGTTTTACAATGTGAATGGTTGTTGGGGTTCATTGCTTTGGGGATTACGAGATATTTCATCTCATAGAGGACTCAGTCATTCCCCAGTGCTTAACAATGGCAGTCTGTCTGAAGACAGGAAACTCTGAAGTGTTTTTCTAAATTTAAAGGCTCAATTGAGTATTAAGGTTGAAGAGATTTTTTTTTCTTTTTCCAAAAACTTTATATGTTTGCTGTGTACATGCCTTATGAGGTTGGAAGTTATTGCAAATGGAACTCAAAGATAAGTAATTCCCAGGTTGGAAGCCATGGTGGCACAATGAAAAGAGAACAAGAATTGGAGCAGAAGGTCTAGTTTTGAGTCCATAGTTTTCCTTACTGGCTGCTGGAATAGCTAGTGACTTGTGAAAGGTAATTTATCTTGCTTAGCTTTATTGTCATCATCTGCAATAAGAAATTAGCATAACCCGGTCCTGAGTCAAGCGGAAGACGCCGAATCACCCCGCTGCAGACAGGCAGGTCTGCCCACACCCTGCCGAGGTCCCCAGTCCCGCGGAACACACGCCTAATCAGCCCGCTGCACACAGAAAGGTCTGTGCACTCCCTACCGAGGCCCTGAGTCACGTGGAAGACACCGAAATCACCCCACTGCAGACAGGCAGCCACCTGATTCCACATTACAAAGGCGCAGAGGACACCAGACCACCAGACCAAGGT
>NW_004624839.1:5193143-5219472 GCF_000247695.1 Heterocephalus glaber
CATTATATAAAGGTACAATTCCCAATGAGAAATGTAATTGTGTTGTATACCTACAGTGTACCAATAAAAGAATTTAATACAAAAAAAAAAAGAAATTAGCATAACCCAATATCTCCAGATTGTGGTGAAGATTAAAGGGGATGTGGGATGCAAACAGCTGGTGTACTATAAGTGTTATTAAGTACTTTTACATATCATTATTATAGTTTTTTTAAGATATAAATCTCACTATGTTTCCCAGGCTGACCCTGAAGTCCTAGGGTCAAGGGATCCTCCTGCCTCAGTCTCCTGACTGCCTGGGACTAGGTATGTGACAACCTACCCTATCCAAAAGTATATATAATACCTCATTGAGCAATGGAGAGGAGCTCAGTATTGCAAATGCAGAAGCTATGACCACAGGATACCCTGTCTGTGGAATGGGTATTTATAACAGAGCTTTGCTCTTTGCTAGGATCTTCCATAGGGGACAGGGAGAAGAGGTGACCCCAGCTCTGCGGGCAAGACACTCAGCCTAATTAAAGAAACATTAGTGAGCCCCTGTCAACCAGCTCTAGGGTACTAGGTCATTTGTAATATGGAAATCATCGTAATCCCCACTTTCATCATAGGACTGACCTGAAGACAAGATGAGATAATGTCTATGAACGTGCTGGGTAAACTTGAAGCACTGTCAAATGTACCACTGTAGGGTTGAGCAGGTGGGACATTTACTCTGTGCCATTCATGAGGTTCAAATACAAACTCTCAATTCCCAGGCATTCAGGAGAGCAAACACCTTCTGTTTGGCTTTAACATTGAATGAAAGTAAATAGTACCTTTTCAGCTGCTTTGCTTCCTCTCTTCTCCCTTCAAAACAAAAGCCAGGCCCTTTAAGTGCTTCCTGCTAAGTTTGTAAAGAGGTGCTGGATTACAAATCCATCCCCAGCTCCCAGGACCTTAGAGTCTGGGGAAGAGGAGGCATCAGAAAAGGGTGTCTAAGGACACCTGAGCTTGGTCCTTCACCAAGGATTTGGCCTTTCTCAAGGCCTAAATCAGGGCCAAGTACCCAGAGGCAATTCCTTCTCTCCCACAAGGCTAATCACAGGAGGAGCACCAGGAAAGCACTTCCAGCAGCACTGCTGGGCCACGGAAGGGGTCAGGTATGCATGATGAGGAGGGAGCCTGGTCCAGCAGCTTGATATTGATGGAATATTTATTTCACAATAGCTTTGAGAAGAGTCTCACGTGACTTTGAAGTTCTCGAAGTTTTATCTTTGAAATGTCCTTGGCTTTCTTTCTATTGCCATTCTCCACTGACTTTCACAGAAGCATTCTTTTCTTAAACTCATAAGCCCACTTTACCCTACAAATACTGCTGTTATGATGGGAGTTAAAGCTCTTCACTCCTTCTACATGAAGCCTATTTTTCCCATATAAATTCCACCAGCCCATGGCCCACTCTGTCTTTGCCTCTGCTACTCTTAATGCTCTCATTTCCTCTGAAAGCCCACTCTGTTCACTCTTATTGTTTACATGCTCTCATCCTGACCCTCTCCATGAAGAAAATTTTTTTTAAATTTTCTTTTGTTTTTCTCTCCCCATGATGTCTTTTATGACAATTCAAACCCACAGCTCTTTCTCCTTCCTTATCCTTTAATATAGCATGTATTTTCCATACTATCCTGTGTCCCTTAATGACTCTCTATTCCTTATTCATTAATAATTGAATACCTTTGTACCAGGCATTGCCTTGGGAAATAGGACTAATGGTGGACCAAGTAAACATGGCCTCTCCACAGAAAGATTACCACTCAATAAGTAAAGTTAAGAAGGACAGAAAGAAGGAGAAAAGAAAGAAATAAGCATACCTAATTCATCATAAAGCGTGTGAGTTTTATACTGAAAACAAAGCTATTGAAAATTTTAAAATTAAATGTTCACACCTTTATTGAGGTATAATTGGCATATAATAAACTGCACATTTAAAATATAGAATTGATGTTTTCATATTTTTATATTTCCTTAAAACCATCACTACAATATAACCAATGTCTTAGTACAGCTTTTGCTGTTGTTATAGAATTCCACAGGCCGGGTTAATTATGAACAATATAATACAAACATTTGGCCCAGAGTTCTGGAGGCTGTGGAGTCTGAGAGGATGGTGCTGGCATCTGGTGAGTGCCTTTGTTCTGCATTATACACGGCAGCCAGGCACGCGGCAGAGAGAAAACTGGCCCAACTCGTCCTTTCATCAGGAACTCACTCCCGTGTAATGCACAGATGCCTTCACAAAGGAAGAGCCCTCGTGGTCTCTTCAAGACCCCACCTCTTAATGGCTGTTATCAAGATGATTAAATTTCAACATGAGTTTTGGGGAAGACATTGAAAATATAGCACTGAGCATATTCATCAACTCTAAGGATTTCTTGTGCTCACTCTTTCTCCCTCCCTAAACAAAAATTAATTTGCAAACTACAGATTTGTTTAAATTCTCTAGAATTTGATTTCCCTACTCTTTTTTGTGTGGATTCTGTCACTCAGCATACTTATTTGGAGAATCATCCCTGTTATCACCTGTGTCAGTAGTTGGTACTCTTCACCGCCAAGTACTGGATCACTCAGTCACTTGCCCATAGACCTTTGAGTTGTTTCTACCTTTTAGATATTATGAATAATGGTGCTGTAAACCTTTGTATACAAATGTTTGTGAGATCATGTTTTCATTTCTCTTGGGTAGACAACCAGGAAAGAAACTACTGGGTCATATGGTGAATTCATATTTGGTTTGCTAAAAGAGTACTAGGTCTGTTTGACCACAGGGCTATCACTCTGATCATGTCAGCTCATTGCAGAACAATGTAGAGAGAGACAAAGATGTTGAAGAAAACCAATAGCTAATGTTTATTCTACATTAATTACAGGCAGACATTGTGCTAACATTTTTAATGCTTTATTCACCAATTTCTCTGATAATTCCCCGGGATTGGTATATGATTATCCCTACTGACAAGTGAAGAGACTAAGGTTTCAAAACTAGATAACTCAGAACTTAAGCATAGGCCTTTCTGACCCCAAAGCCTGTGGCCTTCACCCTAGTTAAATGAGTGAGTCAAACTACATGACTTTTGTCTTGTGTTTATTTTTTCTCACACTGGATAGATGCATGTTCCGTTAGTCATAGGAACCAAGAAGGGAAGGCTTGATCAGCTGAGATGTGGTTCATCTTGTTTTAGTTGTTAGTCCAAGAATGGAAGGAAATGTAATGTGTTGCTGTTATGGTTTAGATCAAGAACGACTCCCAAAACACATGGGCTCAGAGGCAGGGCTGTTGGAAGGTGATTGGATCATCAGGGTGCTACGGCTATAGCTAAATGTGATGCAAGAGGAGGCACCTGGTCAGAAGAGGTGGGTCACTGGGGGTGCAACCTGGAAGGATGTACTGTCTGTCTCCTTCCTCTGCTCCTCCCTTCTCTCTCTGCTTCCTGGCCACCATGAGGTGAAGAGCTTTTCCTCTGCTCTGCCTTTCTGCCATGCTATTCTGCCATGGAGCCAGCTGAGCATAGGTTGTAATGAGAGCTAAAATAAACCTCTCTTCTTTAAGTTGTGGGTATCATGTATTATGTCTCAGTGATGAGGAAAGTGACCAAGATAGCAACATACATTTAGAAATCATTTTCTTGATTTCTACAGTGCCCCATAGAAATCATTTATAAGGATGTCTAATCCAAATATATGAATATATATATATATATATATTTTTTTTTTTGTACTGGGGATCTAACTTGGGCCTTGTACTTGCGAGGTAGGCGGCAGAACCACTGAGCTAAATCCCCAGCCCTATATGGCTATATTTAAAATACATTTGTTATTCGCTTGGCTTAGATGGTATTTCTTTAGAGGGCTTCATTCATCAAAACACAAGTGGGAGTTGACTATATGTGGGAAACCTGAGATCTGTAATACGTGGGGGCAGCATGATATAGCAGGAAGAATATGAATTTGAGAGGAAAGGAGCCTTGGGTTGAATTTTCAGTCTGATATTTCACAGTGGAAAAGTTAGGAAACCTCATTTTCCTCATCAGTAGGAGTTAGCACTGTCCATCCTAAGGGACTTTTATGAGGATTAAAGAAGATTACAAATCAATTGCGTGGTGAAGCATTAGATTCTTGGCAATTGTCAGCACTGAATTCCTTTTTCCAGTTCATTTTTCTTTTAAAGGACTTACCCTTTTTATTCTGGGTTTGAAACCTAAGCCCTTTCCTATTAGGAGTGGGTGATGTTTCCCAAACTGAATGGGAAATTTTGTGTGTTTGCATATTTTCATTTTGGTACCAAAGAATCCCAGGCTTTTATTAGCTTTTGAGGAAATCTATGACTCAAAGGTATGTTAGCCAGTTCTCCCTTACTGTAACAAATCCCTGAGATAATCAGCTTTTAAAGACAAAAGGTTGATGTTACCTCACAGCTTTGATGTTTTGGTCTGTGATGGACTGGCCTTGCTGCTGTTGGGCTGTGGTGGGGCAGTGCATCCTAGCGCAGTCTCATGGGAAGATAGTGCTGCTCATTTGCCCCAGAGTCCTATTCAAGTGCATGCACAGTGACCCCAAGACCTCCACTAGCCCCGATTCTAACAGCTCCCACTGCTGCTCCTAGTGCGAAGCTGGGGACTAGGCCTCTAACACATGGGCCTTTCAGGGACATTAAAGATCCAAAAGACAGCAAAAGACAACTCAGAACCACCATTCATTCATAAATTTAACAGTATTTACTGAATCCCTACCAGGGATCAAGTGTTTTGCACAGGTAAACTTTGTTCCTACCTTTAAGGAACTCACAGCTATGCTCTGTGAATCTGTGGGTTCTCATGCTAATTATGCATGTTTATATGAGTTACACATTAAAGGTTGGTACCTGAAGCAAAAAGCAGAAGAGTTCTGGACAGTCCTGTAAGCATGGAAGAGGTTCAGGAATAAAGGAGATAAGCCCTCCCAACTCTCACATTTAACTTACAGCTGCTGCTCCTTGGCTGTATAAGGTTGTGCAGGTCCTGCCCTGGGCAGACATCCCTGACTGTGAGGATGAGGGAGTAGGGGAGTGAGGTGCAACCAGAACTCCCCTCAGCAAGCTGGGGGCCCTCAGGACTCTGTCAACCTGGAGGGGATAATTTTTCTAATTTGTTCAAACTGTCAGCCCACTATGTTGTTGTTACATATTGGGTAAATTTTTTGCTTTAAGGGCTGAGCTTTTAAACTTTAAAGTAGATCAATCCTAGTCCTGAAAAGAAAAAGAAAAAAAAGTGTGCTCTTTGCTCAATTGATCTCTTAGAGGACAGGATCAAGATAACAGATGGGTCACTGTGTCAACCGTGTTTGGAGGACAAAGGCATGCCTTTCAGCCTCCTGTCTTTCTAGGCAGTTAGCAAGGTGAGTTGGAATGATTCTTAAGTTGGAGAGGAATTTGGGTAATCATGCAGCCTGAGCCCTGCGTTTTAGGTGAAGAAACGGATGAAGAAATAGGTAAAGAAAGTGAGGTCCCGGGGGTTAGGTGACTTCTCCAAGGCTCCTTGGCTTTTTTTGAAGCATGAGCTGCTGCTGTTCAGCAGAACAGCTGAGAGAGGATGCTTGAGGGAGGCACATTGTGGATGATGCATTTTAATGCCAGGAGCACTTCACAATGGGAAAGGGCCCCTCTGCAGGTAACACTGTTTCGGCTGACCTTGTCCACAGCCACTGGCTCTACTCACCCCATCATATCTCAGGGCCACAGCCTGTACATATTTATTTTTTCAACTCTTGCACTTTGCTCTTTTATTTTTACTGGCCCTGCACTTGTGTTTGTTCTTGTGGTTATGCTCTCTTCATGCATATTGCAGGAGGCCCCATGTTTAACTTGAGCTCAGGACTAAATATAACCACCACTATCGCCACAGGCACCATAGATGTCAGCCCTTTGTCACTGTTTGGAAACTCCACCCTGGGGTCGCAGGCACAGGGCAGCCTATAGCACCACTTTCATAGGAAAACAGGGTGGCCAAGGCCAGGAAGTAATCAGTTCTTAACATAGCTGCATTCATACTGTCTCCCTGCCCTGCCGAGAGCCCTGGCCTCCAGTCTTAGGTGGGAAGGACCATAACGGGTGGATTTAGAGGCCCTCTTCACCATTTAATAACATGGTAAGTGTCCCTCTTGGGCTCCATCCCCACCCTGTGGACTACTAAAGGGACCTGGAAAGTGTCTACAGCATTGCCACATTTTCCAGGAATACTGTCACCATGTCCCTGGAAGAATCTGGCTAGTGACTTTGTGTTGGGCCCTAGACCTGAGAACCATGGCTTTCTGACATTGCAGCCAGGCTGTTACTCAACAGGCTTCTGATGCCCTCTCCTCTGTGAAGCTCCCTTGAGCCCTGGTATTGATGCTATTGTCTCTTGTCTCAGGCAATTATTGTGGTTTATAAATTATTTTGTGGTTTCCATCTTGGCAGAAGGAGAGAAAAAGCCCCTCAGCATCTGAGCCTGTGTCTTCTCCTGATCTTCTCTCCATTTCTACTCAGTGCCCAGGAGAGCCTGAGGTGTGGGCAATTTGCCAATTTCTCTGTCTGTCAAGAACAAGGAAGATTCGAATCAGTGTTCAGCCCCTCACCCCACACCTTTTCTGAATAGGGTGGAATCTGCTCTGAGCTATGGTACTGGCTAGATTGTGACAGACAAGAAGAAGTGGCCTGTGGGGCAGCAGGACCTCTTAGACAAATAAACTCAGTCAGAGACGAGAGTGGACACTTGCTCAGCCAGCTGAGTCAACCCAGGAAGGGTGAGATAACAGAACTCAAAACCACATGCTCTCTCTCCTCCAAGTGGGTCTGAAATCAGATCCTTTACAATTTCCTCAAGGTCTACAAGGCCAGAGATTCACTCCTTTGAAAGAATCCTGTGTGCAATGACCTCATTCTCCAAAGCAGTCCCTCTTTTTCTCCTTACCTTCCATCCAGCTATTGTGGAACTACTACGTACAACGCTGGTTTAACAAGGAAGACTGAAATGTAGTCCTCAGAGCTTACTGTCCAGATGGAAAAACTGCTCACAAGTTGTTTTCAAGGGACCAAGAAAGGCCATTAGATAAGATGACTGGGCTACTGTTGAGGACTGTCAGCAACTCAGAAGGTGTTTAGGAGCGCATTGTTTTGGCATGAATCCAGGGAGAGTAGGTGACAGCAGAGAAAGAAGAGAGCAAAGAGAAGAAAGAAAAAGGTTTCGGTGTGTTGTGAGCTTGCTTCAGCCCTGGGAAAAGAAAGAAGTGGAGATGGCGAGATTGCAGGTACCAGAGAAGGTGTAAGGAAGAGGAAACATGGCTCCACTGGAAAAAGGAGCATGGCAGGACCATGCTTCACGCACTTAGCCCTCAGGATGGCTTCAGAATGCTGTGTCACCCTACAGACATAGGCCTAGTGACTCTCCTTCATGGTTGGCTGCCCACTAAACTGGCTCTCCAGACAATCTCATCCACCTCCTGTTGGCTGTCGATAAGGCCTGGAAACAGCTCTTGTTATTTGCCCTTGGTTTGCGTTTTCAGGGTTCCTTGCATGTCACCAGGATTTTGCATGGAGACACAGTGTTTGACACTGTCTGTGAAAAGAATAGTCCTGCTCACTGAGCATCTGAAACTGGCTGTGAGATTGTTGGCAGGGGTGTGGTATGGTGCTACTGGCCAAACTTGGGGATTTCTCTGGATTTGACATTTCTACTGCAGACCGTAATCCACCAGGGTCCTGAGGACATGTCCTTCTGGTATAGCTGAGCATACAGAGGATGAGCGTGCTGTCTACAGTAAGATGAGGCTTGCTGTGGGCTCCAGGTGGGGCCTTCTGATCCTCAGTTATCTGTGGTTAGAACCAGAATTTCAGGGTTCCTGTGGCCTGGGGTCTGTGTAGGTAGGTGTTAGGAAACTGGAATTACTAGATGATTACGTGGTGTTGAGTGTGGTTGTGTGGAGCCTGTGGGAAGCTTCACCCCAGAATATAAAGCAGGATCTTCTCTCTCCTGTCTCAGATGGGCACATGATATTGTGTTGACATACGATCAAAGTTCACATCTCCTTTGGAAAAAGGCAGTAAAGTCTACTAGCAATAAATTGAGATTAAAATTTTTCAGTTTTTAAATGGTAGCAAAGTTTTATTAAAGGTAGGAAAAGAAACAAGGTCTGCAGAGCAAGTTTGGGCCAACTAAAAGTAGGAAAGGCCCGACAGCATGTGGGTGGGCCACCATGCAAGAAAAAACAGAGTGGCCTAAAATTTTTCTTATCTTGTGTTTTAGTCATATTGCAATTCTAATTCATTTGCACATTAACATATGGTTGTTATTATTACACACACCATGTAAAATGGGTTAACATCTCCATACTACTAGCTCCCTACAGAAGAAAGTTGGAGCTCCAGCCATTTGAAGCCATGTACAACTCCTTTGGATCAACAGTACTTGAGCACTAATTGTGTGCCAGGCCAAGAACACAACAAATTCCTTGCCCTTGCAGAATTTAGATTCTAGTAGGAGAGAAAGTGAAGACAAATAAAACAAAGTATAGAATGTCAGGTTGTGAAAAGTTCTAAAAAAAAATACACACAGCAGGGCCAGGGGACAGATCATTTGCCTTAGCATCTGTATTTCATGTCAGGCACTATAGGAGCCTTTGCTACACCCAGGCTTGCTTCCCCACCATCTCAGATAGCACAGTCTCCAAAGGATGAAGTGTGCACCTTTTAATGATTTCTTTCACCAGAAAAGCCTCCAACTTCCCTTACCCTCACTTTGCTCCCTGTTACATCGTTATTGATTCTGATCTTAATGATTTTTGAATTTTATTCTTTCATTTAAGTTCAATTTTCTTCTTATAGTACAGCCTTTTTGTTGAGGCTTTGGGAGTAGTGCTATATTCTCATGGTCTTTGTTTGAATATATTTTTTTGTTGTTGGGTCTGAGAAAATGATACCCCAGAAGTATGGTGCTTTGGCACGCCAAGTATTATGAAGTAAACCCCACTGGAAAGACCTAGAAAACAATCTTTTTCTGACCTCCTTCATTGTCTTCTTTTGCTTTTCTTCTCCCCCAAGGCAGGCCTTGGAAACTAATACTCCCTTTCCCCAGTGTGGCTCATAGAAACTAGAATGCTACTCTTCCCCAAAGCCAGAAATAAAACCTAGAAGTATTATTCTAACTTTACTCTGCCTTCTGTGTACAATCTGAGTGTCTTAGTTACTTTTTTGATTACTGAGGCAAAATACTCAGCACCCAAAGTTAAAGGAGGAAAGTTTATTTAGCACACAGTAGAGATTTCAATTCATAGTTGTCTGGCTCTGGGGAAGAGGGGCATCGCAGAGGAGAAACAGATCATAGCAGGCAGAAGGGAGCAAAGCAGTGAGTGATGACACTAGCCTTCTTTCTGTCCCTTATATTCTATCCAGGCCACCTACCTTTAGGGTAGCCATAACACTGGCCATAACAAGCCACAATGTTGGCCACAAAAACATTGTCTGACCTACCTTATCTGATAATGACAATAAGAAGCTCATTCTGAGGGGGTCCAGCCCTATACCTGGGAGGAAGGAATGCTACACTGAGAGGCCAAAGGAAACCAGACAGGCCTTGCTGGATTCCCTCCTTAGGCTACTACCATTCGATCAGACTCTTTGGTCCAATCACACTTCTCCATTGCTGTCTATTCCTTGTCAAATTTAAGCATCAAAGGGACAGTTTTCTCAAGGGCTTTTTGGGTCTTCATTTCTGGAAGATTCCATGTCATGTTAAACTTTGATTAAATCTCCTGCCCTTTATTCAGAATAATCTCTCTCTAATTATAGGGGCATGGGCTGTGACTCAGGATGGGTGAGGAAAGAGGCAGCAGTCTTTTCTGCCCTTACAATTCTGTCTCTACTTTTATGTGATAGTTTAACCCCAAGTAGAAGAATGTGGATTAAAATTATTTCCCCTCAGCACTTGGAAATATTATTCCTGTTTCTTTTGGTGTCTATTGCTGAGGTGGAGAAGCCTTTTCCTAATTGTTGCTTTATTATAGTGTGTGTGTGTGTGTGTGTGTGCGCGCACACACACGTGTTTGTGTGGTGAAGCATCATCAGGGTGGTTTGGTGTACATTTAGTTTTTTCTGTCTTATCTGAGACAAATGTCTTCATATCTTCAAATATAAATTCTCACTCATTCTCCCAAACTTCAAACTCTAATTAAACTTTGGCTCTTCTTTTCTAATTCCCATTTTTCTTAACACTCTTTAATATTTTCCCATCTCTTTATCTTTCTAGCTGAATAATGGGTGATTTGAGCATCCATTTTACAAAGATGGAGTAAAACAATCTATTTTACAATTCACATACTCTCTTCGGTTTTGCTGATCTGCTGTTGTACTGC
The DNA here is from genome assembly GCF_000247695.1 of Heterocephalus glaber. Next base: position 5,203,542 of record NW_004624839.1, read on the forward strand.
ATACTGACTTTTAATCTCAACAAAATATTTTTTTATAGAAAATTTTGTTTCACGTATTTTTTCTTTTCATAATGTCTTGTTCTTTTCTTGAGGTTTTAAGTTTTGGAGGGTATGTACTTAAGCATTTGTTTATTTAACAATGTGTTTGATTATTTAAAATACATTTCTATTATCTTTCAGATTACCTGTTTATTTTATCGGCTCATTGTTACAAAGGATGAATTGTTCCTTAGGTATTGTGTAAGTTTTTATTTGTACCTTAATTGGGATTGTGTATGTGTGAAAAATTTCCTGTAGCATGGATTGCTGAGAGTAACCTTCTAATGTTGTCTCTCTTTTCTTTTTGTTAGTACATGACTATAGTACATGATGTTTACATTTCTTTGGGAGAATTGGCACAGGTATATAATGCAGTTTAATTCCTTTTGTTCATCCCTTTCCCTTTCCTCCCTCCTTCCCCATCTGTCTCTTTCTGTTTTTTTCTTTGAGACAGGGCCTCACTGTGTAGCCCAGGCTGGCCTCCCAGTGCTCCTCCTGCTTCAGCCCCCCAAGTGAGTGCTGGGATTACAGGTGTGCAACACCACACCCTAGCTTCTGAGTTCCTGATGATAGCTATTCTTTCTAGACTAAGATGGAATCACAATGTTGTTTTAATTTGTATTTCTCTAATGGCCAGAGAACTTGAACATATTTTCGTGTATTTGTTGGCCATTTGTACTTCTTCTGAGGAGGTCTGTTCATTTCAGTTGCCCATTTTTTGATTGGGTCTTTTATTTTGGGGGCCTAATTTTTTTAGTTCTTTCTTCTTTATTATGGGAAATTTATTTTTTATGTTTTATAAGTATATATATTTTTTGAGACAGGGTCTCACTGTATAGTTCAGGCTTACCTTGTACTCATGCAGCCCAGGCTGGCTTTGAACTCATGGTGATCCTCCTGTTTCAGTCTCCTGAGTGCTGGGATTACAGATGCATACTACCATGCCTATTAGTACATGTTTGCAGTACATAATCATTACATTTACTGTGGGAGTTGGTACATGTACACAAAACATCTTAATTCTTCATTTTTTTCTTTTTTTATTCCCTTCCCCTCCCTCTCCAACTCTTGGTTCTCTTCCCATTAGCAAAAGCTCTATTTTTCCCTTTGATTCTTTTTTTTCATCCTCTTTACTTTCCTTCTTACCCCCTCCCTCAATCTCTTATTCCCCTATCCATTTGAAAATAATCTCCATACTTCCTATTTATCTTTTATATATATATAATATATAATATATATTGTACAATATATGTGTATTATGAGCTTCTTGTTTCTTTTTGTTGTTATTTTTGTTTGAGACCGTGTCTCACTTTGTAGCCCAGGCTGGCTTCTAACTAGCAGTTATCCTCCTGCCTCTGCCTCCCAGGTACTGGGATTACAGCCATGTGGCATCATAGCTGGCTTGAGTTTCTTATATGAGAAACCATGCTGTATTTAAACTGGTCTGATTAATTTCAGTTAATATGATAATTTCAAGTTGCATCCATTTACCTATGAATGCCTGAAGTTTATCCTTCTTTATGGCACAGCAGTACTTGATAATATCTAAATACCACATTTTCCTTATCTATTCATCTGTTGACAGACATGCTGTTTCCAAGATTATTTTTGTTGTTGTTGTTGTTGTTTTGAGACAGGGTCTCCTTGTGTAGTTCAGGTTGGTCTTGAACTCACTATGTGGCCAAGCTGGCTCCAAACTCTGGATAATCCTCCTGCCTCAGCCTTCCAAGTGCATGTACCACCACGCTTGGCTAGCTGCCAAGATTTAGCTATCATGAATTGTGCTGCTATAAACATGGGTATGTATGTATCACTGTAATAGGATGTCTTTAACTCTTTTGGGAAGATGCCTAGAAGGGGAATAGCTTGGGTCAGATGGAATTTTGAGTTTCAGTTTTTTGAGGAATCCCCATACTGATTTCCAAAGTGGTTGTACTAGTTTACATTCTTCTCAACAGTGCAGAAAGATTCCTTTTCCCCATTGAGTCTTTCCAGCATTTGTTGTTGTCTGATTTCTTGAAGACAGCCATTCTTTCTGGAATAAAATGGAATCTCAGTGCTATTTTAATTTGCAATTCTCTAATGCCAGTGATATTGAGTGTTTCTTCATGTATTTATTATCCATTTCTACTTACTCTTCTGTGAAGTGTCTATTCATTTCACCCACCTATTTTTTGATTGGCTTTTTTATTTGGGGGAGGGGTCTAATTTTCTTTGAGTTCTTCATACATTCTAGTTCTTAGTGCTCTCTCTGAGGAGTAGCTGGCAAAATTTTATCCCATTCTGTAGGTGGTCTTTGTACTCATTGGTTGTTTCTTTTGCTCTGCAGAAGCTTTCTAATTTCATATGATCCCATTTGTTGATTCTTGGTACTGTTTCCTATACAACCAGGGTTCTGTCCAGAAAGTTCTTGCCTACACCTATGACTTCAAGCCTTTTACTTGTTTTGTTTTCCAGCAGATTGTTTCTATTGCCTCTGTTTCTACCAAGGATTCTATGGAGCTCAGTGGTTTAAAAAATGATTTGTACATAAACTGCTGAGCTTATAGTTTCCTAGACTACATAGATAAATTTGAATTATCACCCAAGTAAGACATTGGCCTAGTGCTCCTATATTTTGGGGGAAGCTTTACTTCTCTACCATGAGTCTAGCCAGAAACAGAACTTTCTTACATCACCTTGGTATCAATGGGGCAATCTTTTTACCCTATTTTTAAACTGCAGAGGCAGCTCATTAAGATCCCAAGTTAATGCAGGAATTCCAGTTCATAGCTACACATGTCTATCAGGATCAAAGCCTTGTTGAGGTCCACTTGCAGCCTGCTTATGACCCAGTGCTGCCTAGATCTGTGTAGCCCCTAAACCAATAGCAGCAGCTGCTGCTGCATCTTGGTGGTTGTTACAATACAGACTCCCAGTCCCCCTTCTCTCACCAGATCTGCAGAATCAGAATTTCCATCTTAACAAGATCCCCAGGAGATTCATGCCCACATTAAATTTTCAAAAGTCTTGCCCTAAATTACATACTTAAAATGTTCATTCTTCTAAGCTCTCCCCAAGAGATGTTACAGCATCAGCTCATGTTTCTCCTAGGTTTTAAAAAAAATTTTCTTCTGCATTTTTTTTGGATCTGAGGATGTACTTTTCTGTCTTAGGATATCATCTATGAATTTTAAAACATTTTTGTTAAAATCTTATTGGTTGACTATATCAATTTGAAATGCCAGTCCTATTCATTCTTCAAAGTTAAGCTTTTGGTGTGTAGCTGTGTCATATGCCAGCCCCTAGCTTTGTGCATTGTGTTACAGACACTCATTAATTGTTTGTAGCTTTTATGTTCAAAAAATGAATTAAAAATGGTCTTTGGAAGTTGCATGGTTAAGTGTTACAGCTATACTTAGTCTCCGCCCCCCCCACCATGTTTGTTGTTGTTTTTTACCCAAACACCCTCTGCTCCTATCGTATACTTTAAAAAAAGCTGAGTCTAGCTCCTGGCTGGACTTCCTTCTTTCTTGTGCCATAGAATTCTGTAGTGAGATAGGAGAAATCAGTTGTGCCTTCAGAGTTACAGACACTGAACAACACAGCAGGGGCTGGCATACTGAGGGTTGCTTCCTTCCGAGTTCCTGTACTACAGTTGGTTATCTCAACCCACGCAGGGTTGGCCTGCACATGGAGCCCTTGGTAGGGAAAACTGCTATGGAAACTGCTGTCCCCAAATGCATTCAGTAGGCACTAACTGTACACTCATTCATACTGAATTTCAGTGTCCTGAACTTTAAGAGCACCTAAAAGGGAAGAGGAAGTGGCCTCTGCTTTGGGGAGCCGATAAGCATGTGTTACTGGGGCACCTCCAGCCAAAGGAAGAAAACCCCAAGATGTTGAATAAACAAGTGCCTCACATAGAGGTAAAGATTGTGCACAAAATTCCCAAGGAAAATCAAGGACAAAGCATGATCTCCACTGTGTGGGATGCAAAAACATCATTCTTTCAGTTTCACTAAATCTCCATCCCTGCCTGCTTCTGTGTTGGGACAAACCATTCTTCTTTTTTCTAGGGAAGGAAAGAGCTCCTCTGCTCTCCCCTGCCTGGGAAATCCATCATACCAACCACAGAGAACTTGGCTTTTTATGCCATTGTGGGGACTCTGCTTGGCATAAAAAAACATATCTTCCCCGTGTGAGGTGAGGAGGGTTTTCTGCTTTCTTCTCACCTCCTGTAGGGTACATCTGGCCCACAGTCCCTGATTACAGTTTGCAAAGCTTTAATTCAAATGTGTACATTGTTTTCTGAATGGTGAAGGACTTAGCCAACAATAGCCTTAGGTCTTTCTCTGCTCTGTTCATCTGGAGGGCAAGGTTTTATATGAAGCTCCTCTCCAGCCAGTCTGCTTTGCTCTTTGTTTCCTGGGAAGCCAAGATCATTGCCTTTGAACCTTTGATCCCAGCACACCCACTCCTGGAATCCCTTACCACATTCCTTTCCAAACCCTACCCATTCTTAAATGTCCTCTTTCCCTAGTGACTTTGTATCTGAAATAATTATCTGAAACTTCACTTGTGCCCTTTATTTTTAGAAATTGTTTTCTTAATGTATTTCTGACTTATCTCCCCAGGTTTAAGTCCTTTGAAGGTACAAGGCTTATAGCACAAAGGTAGGGATATATGTATAGCACACCATGGTAGGGATAGAGCAACCTCTCACAGATGTGAAGACAGTCTGTTGGGTCTACATTCATATTATTATTAATTACTATGCAATTATGCACCTGCTTCAATGAAGGATTTCTCCATGATACCCAGAATGGTATAGAAATCACATCAAGGAGTGTCCAAGGATCTCGGGCTAGCTTGTTCATAAAGCTTATAAGAAACGAACCAGGCTTTCCTTTGTGAGGAAAGGTGAAAAGCTTCAAAACTGTACATGATATGGTGCATCCTTCTACCTGCTACCAGCACTCTACTTCCTGCCACCTTCTCACTCATGTAGAATAATCAAACATCACATACAACTTCCTAATTTTATGTTTTTGAAAGCTCTGTTATTAGGTGCATGCATATTTATGACTTTCTGATATGTTGATACAGTTAGCATTATAAAATGTCCTTTCTTCAAATTTCTGATAAGATTTCTAGTGTTGAAATCAACTTCACTGCCCCTGTAGCACCCGAGGGCCAGAGTCCCTGTGGAGGTAGAAGATGTGCACTTGTCTGAGTGTCAAGGAATCTGGCTCCAGGTGCTTATTTTTGTTAAGCCCCCATGTGATCTGGGGCCAGTCATGGTGCCTTTCTTGATCTCTACTTACTCATCAGTAAGTCAGGATGAACTTTGAGGTCTTTTCCTAAAATTACTTCACTTAATTCTAAGGTTTATTCTGGCCACCAAGAACTAGAAAGAAGTCTTTTGGCAAAATTTTGCTTATGGACAATGAATTTAACAGTATCTATGGTTTCATTGGTATCTTTCACCCTGGATCTTTCCAGTAATCAAACTCAAATAATTAACCTAGAATCTCTAGTTCTTAGCTTGGTATTCTTCCAATCTCTGACTCTAAAGCCCTTTCTCCTGTCCCTGGGTCGACACGTCCAGTCAGTTACTGGCCTGCCTGTGATTTCTTCAGCATGCCTCAATCCTGGCAGGGGTCACTTCTTTTGTTTGTAAGAGCACTATTTCCAATAAAGGGAGGAAACTTGAAGGTACAGTGGCCATTTATCATGGTAACTTGTCCTCTGGGGTTACTGGCTGACCTTCTCCATCTACAGAAAGAATCTACCTGCTAAATCTTCTGTCCAAGGCAGGAGAAAATGGTGTTCACATTTTTGATTCCCTGGCAGAACTCAGATTCCATGCATTTGTTCCAGTCACTGTGCTCAGCTTCAGACTCACAGCACAGTAGCTTGAATGCATGGCCCTTTCTCTAAATATTCATTGATCCACAAGTGAGCATTAGGTAAATGAAAGAATTAAAGTTCTGACTAATGCTTTCCTCATGCCAAAATCTTGTCAGTTTCTGGAATCTCCAAGGTCTACCTCTCCCCTTCTTTCCTCACTCCTACCTTGCATTTATTTTTGATTTTAAAAATAATTGTGCTGGAAAATCATCCTGCTTAGAAAAAAGGGAAAAGTACAGAAGGGGCATGGGGCCAGCTCAAGGTGCTGCAGCAACCTGGTTGAGAATGACAGACACCTTGGGCCTCTGCCAGGAGAAGACTTCACTTTCCTGATCTTCCCAGACATGGCTTTAGTATGAGCATAAACTACACTTTCCTTTTTATGTGCTGTGTTAGCATTGGGAAGTGAATTTAACCCTTCTGTGGCCCAAGTGTGAATGATAGATGCCAAGGGGTTGTCTCCCATAATTTTGTGACAAGAACTCTGGAAATATTAGGAGACTCTTGAAAAAATAAAGTGACCTTGCAAAGGTGACACTTCTGGCCACTGTAAAAACTATAACAATATTTAAGATGGAGCTTTCTTTTTGGTCATAAATTTATGTCCTCAATTTATGCCGAAATTGAGCTCTTCGGTTAGTTCTGAGGATCTCTAAACTCTTGACTTCTTACAGTCTGTGCACTGGTGATGACAGGAGCCCAGTTTTCACACACAGGAAGATAGGTAGTCCCATCTTTGCTTCTGACTTCCATTTGCCCTCCTTCTCCTCACACTTTTCCTGTTGCTTGCAAGAATGGATCCACATTTGCTAATGTAGACTTTGTAAGAGTTAGTCACCAAATATGAAGAGAAGGCCCTTAGCTTGGCAAAACTTTGAAGTTTCCACTTTCTTATCTAAAGGGGGGAAATATTTATGCTTTGGAATAAAAATTCAAGTTTTCCCAGAAGTGTGGAAGTAAACACCAATGGAGAATAAAAAATCATCAGATTCTCAAAACAAGAATGTTCCAGAAGGGCAACAGGCAGTGGATGTCATGTTCATGACATAATTGAGCCTTGGTTTGCTCATATGTAAACTAAGGCAGCAGGAGTCCAAGGTGCTTTCCTGTTTTAACTGTCTGAGAATTTATTCTATTATTATTGTACGCAATTATTATAATAATCAAAGGCTATTATTGCCTGAAGTTATTCATTTTGGTTTTCTTATGAATAAAATAATTTCTGAGCTCTTCCTTTCAACCTCCTCATTTTACACAGTACCAAAAGCTCACGATTCTGTCATGCTGTAGCCCAGCAAAAGACAGGAAAGTTTTATAATCCCATAGATCCATTTCATTCTCATCAGTGGCTTGGATTTTCTCAGGTGTACAGAGCATCTTGGGAAGGTTTTGTTCTATTTTATGTTTCCACTTATCTATAGGGAATTTTCACTTGGGGAAATATCTCACCTTAGTCAACAGATATTTATGAGGAGATATTGTATGCTCAACATTATGGGTCATCGGGAAAAGTATTGGACATCACCCCAATCCTTAAGGACTTCAAATTGGAACTTGGGAGGAAAAAACTAATATGCATTCAGCCAACAAACACTTGCTGAGGGTACATTTGTGTGAGATGCCATAAAACCTGATAGAAAATGTAGCTATTGATTCCAATTGGCTAGAAGCTGTCCTATTTATGTCTATTGCATTGGCATAATTATTAATATCCATCCCTCTACCCTTTAAAAACATCCTAGTTTGGAGGTTGCCTTGGTGATAGAGACTAGAAGGGACTTTATATGCTCATCTAAGGGATTGAAGTCAACAGAGAAAATTATCAGAGCAACTAAGAATCATAACATATGCACAAAAAGATATTGTCATACCCTTGGTATAGTTCAATTTGGATGAGGAAATTCCTTCCATTACATGAGAGGTTTGTATGGGCTATACTTGTATTATTGGTTAATTTAATGTAAACAGTTCTTTTTCTCTAGGTTCAGATTTTGATCTCTGGGGTAGGCTTAGCCTATTCTGAGACATGTCAAATCTTTCATGTACAGAGAATGGATCAAGGAGCAGCCCATAAGGAATGAACAAAAAGCAAACTTTAGAGACTTGTGTAGTTCACAGGAGGAAAAGGAGCTCAATATCAGCTCGGGTCAACAACGAGGCCTGGGCATCTCTATTCCATTCTGGGCACTGAGCCTTTAGTCAACAGGGCAGAAGGAATTTTATGAGCATCAATCAGAGGTAAGAAGTATATAAAGTATAGAGCCCACCAAGCAATTTGACACTGGTGGAAACACACAAGGGTGAGCCAGTGGATGGCAGGAGATGTGACTGTGAGTCATAGACATCATGTTTTTTGTGTTTGGAAATGAAATGGTACCTCAGATGTAGCAGCATCTCGAGGTCTCTGATTGCCTGGCAGCCACCACATTTACCACAAGATGACCTGTTTTTCAGGGTCCTGCTGATCTCTGAAATCCTCTCTGCTCCTGCCAGTGCTCTTTCCAGATGAGACTATTCCTATTATCAGACTTAGCTGTGTTGATGAGACAGACTGTGGAGATCTAGTACAAACAGGGCCAGCTGGAAGAACCAGCCTTGGGTAGATAGCCCCATAATTATTGCTACCTCTAGGTGCTGCAGAAGAACTGAGGTAGCAAGGACAACTGATTCATGTAGGTCAAGGTTAGGCAGTTTGTGTTCTTCCCTCATGTGTGGCAGTTGCAGACAGTGCTGGGCTGGCACTCCCCACCCTGCGGTTCCTCCTGCCGGTGTGGACTTGGCTGCTCCTAAAGGTCATGGAACCTATGTTGGAGTGCCACCACCATGACACTGAATCTTGAGTCCCCGCCATTTTAGACTGCAATCCACAAAGCAGGTTATCTTATTTACCTTGGCTGTACAAGTTCTTGGCAACAGCAATAGAGCACTTTGAAATGAACAAATAGAGTCACCCCAAAAGGCAAAATGTAAAACTAGCAGGAAGAACTGTCTCCAGTCATGTGAGAAAGACATGCCAGCAAAGATTGTTTTCAAAGAAGAGAATTATTAAGAAATAGATGACTAAGAACTTTGAAAATCAAGTGCAGGTGTTTGTTTTCCAGTTTGCTAGACACAAGTGCTAAGCGTGATATCTGCAAGAAACATCTCCTTTAGGCCCAAGGGAAGTTTTTCTTAAAGTTGTGTGAAAATTTCCCCTTCACTGACTTATTTAAATGTGTTTCTTAAATTCTTACTTTTTTCTTCTCTCTTTCAAGAGTCTGAGCAGTGTTTATTTGGTGAAGAATCAGGAGAGTATCATGAGGCATTCTCCTCTTCTGATGACTGTAGAGACAGAGACTGTATTGGCCAAAAGACCATGAGGTTGCATCTCCTGTGCTGACTCAGATAGACATGAAACCCACCTCTTTCATCCAGTGTCTCAATGACTATGTGCTGGACTGGGCACTTGGAGGCCATACAATTTCAAATATCTTTAACTGTGACTCTCCCAGGAGACAACTTTCTCTTTCACTTCATATTTCTTTGGGATTTAAATGAGGGCTACTTTAAGTGTTGGTCTCTGATGACTTGAGTGATTTGGTCCAGAATGTAGATCAACACACTGCTTCTTTCATGGAGAAAGTCGGGGTCTGACAAACCTGCCAGCCAAACCACAGTGTGCTCAGGGAGGTGGTTCACATACAATGTGGGGTAAAGTCCCTCTCTTGAGGCAGTATGGTAACCATTGCCAACAGCCATCTGTCTGCAGGCTGCATTTTGAGAACCACTGACATACACATGACTGCCGCATATCTAATCCTTACAATCTGTATAACTATAATAATCTATCTTAATGTTAAAAAAGATTTATTTTGAGACAGTTCAAATTTATAGAAAAATGACAAGAATGGGACAAAGGACTCCTGTATGCCTTTCATTTAGAACCCTTTCAAGTTCTACCTGTAAGGTGCTTGCTGCCAAAGAGTTTAATTCATGATCATATTATCTAGTCTCTCTCCATCTGGAACTTTCTTGGAGTTTCACGCCCTTGACTTTTATGGAGATTGCACTTTGTAGAAGGACTCTTCACTTGGGCTAGCCCTATGCTTTCTCATGCTTAGACAGACCCAGTTCATGTATTTTGGGCAAGAATATCACAGAAATGATGCTCTGGTTCCCTCACTGCACCCCATCAAGTGCCCCCTGATGTCAATTTGTCCCATTACCCGTGATGTTAACTTTGATCCTGTAAGATAGTGTCTGCCCCCATCTCTGCTATCAAGTCATTCTTTTATTTTGCACTTAATGCTACTTGTTTTAGTGCAACCATTGATGGTTCTTGCTGGAATTATCATTGTGATGTTTACCAAATGGTAATTTTCTAATTATATCATTCTCTGCATATTTATTAGTTGTCTTTGTCTTGTAAAGGGGAATTTTCCTATCTTCCATTTAAAAACTTATTTGTTTAGAAACAATTCATTATAAACTATTATTTGATGGATTATAATCCTTTACTATCATGAATTATTTTGATGATCAAATTGACTCAGATTTTGACAGGTGGAGTCCTGTGAAGATAGCTTCCATGTCCGTTTAACATGTGGCTGTCATTCTTTGAGCAATTTCTTCACAAATCATCCCAAGCTCTTTTATATTTTTCCTCCCCTGGTTCTGGGCCAGCCTGTTATATAAGGGGCTTTGTTTCCCTTTTATAGAGAACAATATTTAGAAGCCAAGAACTGGTTCAAAGTGTGCTTCACCTGGAACTGTCAGTGCACAGAGCTAGGAAAATATATATTTACACGCATACATAGATGCACACTCACACAGGAATGCACAGGCACATACCTCTGATTCCATATTTCTGCCTGTTTCTCTGGGTCCCATTTTCTTTAGTATGCTTATTGGCTCAATCCTCTGTATGTAGCCATTCTCTAGACTACATGGGGCTGCCTAATGCCTATCAGGCCGAATTAGGATAGAGAGGAAGTAAGCAAAACTGTTGTTTCTTAATTAGAAGAAAAAGTCAGCAAAGGCTAAATTAGGATTACTTGCAAGAATTACTCATTTATTCACAGGTGTACTTCAGGATTTAAACTATGAGACAGCCTACCCACCAGTATGGTATGAATCTTAAAAGAAAATGGTCTTAAGTACTTCTAAGACTACTATAGGACTGTAATCATGGCCAAGAGGGTAGGAGGAGGGGGTACTTGTGCATTCTGCAATGCACTTCAGTCTTGGCTCTAGCAGGGCTGCCAGTGCTGGTTTTAACACTGCTAAGTCAGCAAACGCTTGTCAACTGGTCTAGACAGGCATCATGCCTAGTGAAAGAATAAGAAACCAACAAACAATTGAGCTTTCAGTTGTATCAAGAAGTTGCAATTCACTCCATCATACAAGACAGTCTTGCTTGGCTTGTCCCACTCAAATGCCCACGGAGGCCCCCTCCCCCATACAAATAGGTTTATCCACAGGGTTCAGTTTGTGATGCATTGATGTCATTATCACCATCATATTTGTAAAGGACCATATTCTCCAGTCTTCACACATGAAAGCAAAATAACTCTAACTCCCAGAAAGAGAAGTGGTTATGGCAGCTACTTCCACATCTTCTGGATGTCCGTTGTGTGCAGTCCCGAGAGAAACCCCAAGCCCAGGACCGACCCAGTGCTAGTGGGCATCACCACATTGTGATTAAATGCAAGGGAACAAGGGACCTTGCTTTGATCTATACTAAATGTAGCACCAGAAATATAAATGGGTTCCTATTGTCAGGCTGAGTTACCTAATCTTGAGCTCACATTTCCTGTCATATGGTCACCAAGTATTTGGTATTCCTTCCCAATCAAGTGCAAGCTGCTTGAAGGCAAGGGGCAAGATGGCACAGTTATGTAATCACCCACAGTAACTTGCATTAATAGTTGAGTAATAGCTGATGACTCAAGGTTTGTCTTTTTCCAGGTAGACCTTGAACTATAACTCTGGGTAAGGACTCCTGTCTATTTTCTAGGGTTTCAGTCAACTACTTTTATTTACATTTTAGCTAGGACTCAAATGTAGCAAGGGCAAAGAGGAAGGGCAAAGAAAGGGCAAAGAGGAAGTAGAGCCTATTTCTATTTCATCTTCTCTCCCTCTGTCCTTCCTTGACTCCTCCCTTGCCTCTAACTTACAGGCTGGCAGAAGGTGGTGCAAGAATGATCCTGATCTTGGTGCAAAATGAGCTTGATGCTGAACTGTGCTGCTTGAAGCTTGGAGCTGAGAAGCAGGCATTCAGATTCATGATCATAATCAGGCAAAGGTCAGCTTCTGGTGTGAATTTTCTGTTCAACTTTTTGCAAGTCCCCTAAAATCTCCGTTGTTTACATCTATAAAATGGGAAGCTAGGGTTCATGATTTCTTACCATCTGTGGTTTTACAGTTGTGCTACTTGGACCTTATGAAATGGTACAAATCACAGTCATATCCTAAATGAGAGGACAAAGGTAGCAAAGGAAACCTATGAAAGGAAAACAGCAAAAGCCCGTCCTGTGATAAGCATTCTCTGGATACTAAAATTCAAGCTTCCTTTTAGCCTTGGGTTTTAAAAATTTTAATTGCAGAAAAAGCAGGAGAAAGCACTGTGATAGCTGCTGCTTTCCTAACTAGGAGGATGAATCACACTGAGACTCTGATGGTGGAAGAGCTGGGCTGCTTATCTTTGTTTCACTTCTAGACCATGGAGGCTGGGGATGTAGCTCAGCAGCACCACACCTACCTGGTAGGTGCAAGGTCCTGAGTTTGATCCCCAGTACAGAAAAAAAAAAAGCAACTTCTAGACCATGGAAGTCCCACAATGACCCAAGACCCTTTTCTTTCCCCCATGAAGACCTGCAATAGTCTGACACTTCTACCCTCTCAACAACCTTTATTCTTTCAGATTCTGGTCTCCTTTACTTTTCTATTCCCATTCCTGGGAAATAGAAAAGCATTTTCTCCATGATTTTTCATGTGTCTTTTTTGCCTTAAAATTTTCTGCATGTGTTATAAACTTTTTAAAATCCTCTTTGGAAGTGCTGTCAGTGTTAATAGGCTTTGTGTTAGAGTCAAGGAAAAAGCAAGGGTCAAGGAGCCATAGCAGTATAGAATGCCCGAATTAGAATGGACAAGAGAGACTGTGTAAATGAACGTTTTTCAAATTGCAGTTGGAATACCTTAGTTGGTCCAGAAATGAATTTAATGAGTAATAACCCATATTTTAAAAAATAATATGGAATAGAATAGAAAATAACATAGTACCTTATACCTCATAAAGGTTTATTTAATGAAAGTTTTGTTTAGGCAAGTTCTTACATGCTTAAAATATCAAAGCTATTAAGCTATGAAAATAACAACTGTGCACAGAAGACAAGAGCATTATACTATACTAAGCAGGATTCTGTGTGATTGTTTACAGTGATGTCCTATTTAATCTAGAGGTAGACTTTGGAAAATCTACTGAGAAAATAATTTATTAAATATTTATTGAGTTCCTCAAATATGTAAGGGGAATGCAAGAATAGTTAAAGTATTAGTTATTAGGCCCTATAACCATTAAAGATATTCAAAATTTAAAATAACCTTAAAAAGAAATCTCTAGACCCAGAAGGTTTTAATGGTGAATTTCACAAAACATTTTAAAGAAGAAATAACAAAAATTTTACATGATTCTTTTTTCTGAAAAGAGAAAGGGGGGGAAAATATATCATTTCCTTTCATGAGGCAGTACTAACATGGTACCCAAATCAGACCAATATGGCTAATGACTTTAAACACAAAAACCTTCAACAAGGTATTAGCAAATAAAATGTAGCAATGCATGAAAAGAATTGCTGGATGTGGTGGCACACATGCATAATCCCAGCCTCCGGAGTCTGAGGAAAGAAGTTTGCTGTGAGTTTGAGGACAGCCAGGGCTACATAGTGAATTCAAGCCCAGCCTGAACTACACAGAGAGAGGCCTTGTCTCAAAAACAAAGAAACAAACAACAAACAATATAAGCCAACATAAAGAAGAAAAATCACATGACCATATCAGTTGATAACAAAAAAGCATTTGACAAAATCCAATTCTCACTCATGACAAAAAAACCAAAAATCAAAACAAACAAAAAACCAAAAAAAACCAAACAAATTTCAGCAAACCAGGACTAAAAGAAGTTTTTGATGAAAATTGATGAAGACTGGCTATAAAAAGTCTACAGGGAACCTTATATTTAATGGTGATAAAAGACTGTTTTCTTTTGAGATCAGGAACAAGGCAAAGATGATCGCTCTGAGCACTCACATTCAACATGGTACTAGAAATTCTAGGTACTATAAGAATGCAAGAAAAATAAATAATGGGCAAATAGTTTGGAAACGAAGAAATTAAACTTCCCTGTGACATAATTGTCTTCATTGACAATCCCAGGTGACCTACCAAAAAAACTCCTAGAACTAAGTGAGCTCAGCAAGTTTGAAGGGTAAAAGATTAATAGGCAAAAATCAGTTGCAGCTTTTTACATAAACAATGAACATGCAGAAACCAAGATTTAGAACACAATTCAATTTAAACTCACTCCAAAAAATAAAATACTTACATGTATGATCACTGTGCTAAAAATAACAATACTGAGGAAAGAAATCAAAATATACCTAGATAAAGAAATATACTATATTTATGGTCTAGAAGACTGAACATAGTAAAGATATCAATTCTTTCTAAATTGATTAATAGATTTAAGGAAATTTTGATCAAAATCCTAACAAGAATTTTTATAGACAAAGATTATTCTATGGTTTGTATGAAAAGATACAAATCCTAGAATAACAAAAAAATATTGAAATAGATTAAAATGCAAATAATTACTTATCTCATATTGGATCTTACTATATAGCCCAGTAATCAAAATAATGTGATCTTGTTCAGGGAGAGGCATGTACATTAATGGAACAAAATCAACCCAAGTAAGTATGTCCAACTGCTTCTTGACAGAGATGCAAATTCATGGAGGACAGACTTTTCAACAAATGGTGCTGAAGTAAGTGGACATCTGTAGGCAAATAGACCAAACCCCAACATAACCCTCTCAATTTATAAAAAATTAACTCAAAAGAATATATATATTTAAAATGTTACACTAAAAAGTTTTTTTAAAAAAGATGTGTGGGATTTATACCTAGGCAAAAAGTTCTTATACTTGACATGTTCTTATAAAAGGAAATTTTAATAAACAGTAAAAATGTTAACTCTAAGAAAGTCCATCCATGGAGGATAAAAATACAATACAGATGAAAAAAAATATTTTCAAACAAAACAGTGACAAAGGACTAGTACCTAGAATATATAAAGAACTCCCAAAACTCAACAGCGAAAAGCACTCCCCAAATAATCCAGTAAGAAAATTAATAAAAGACATGAAAAGACATTTCATCAAAGATTTATAGGTGGCAAATAAGCACATGAAAAAATGTTCAACATAATTAACTATTGGGGTAATAGAAATTAAAAACACAGTAAGAGTTTGCTACACACCTGTTGGAATTGCCAAAATAAAGATTAAGGATAATACCAAAATCTAACAAGGATGAAGAACAACTGAATACATTACTGATGGTATGGTAAAATTATATAATCACTCTGGAAAAGAGTTTGACAGTTTTTTATAAAACTAACTATGTGATTACCATATGACCGAGCAATTTCACCCTTGGAAATTCATTCCAGAGAAATGAAAACATTGCAGCAGCGCCCAGGAGGAGGCTCCCAGCCACCATTCCACCGCTCCTAGGGCAGAGGAGGTGAGTCACAAGGGCTCCAGCAGCACCACCCCTCCCCTGCAGAAATGAGAAGACACATAAATAAGCCTCAAAAACAGACTTCCAGATCACCTATATCAACCCCAAAAGGAAATGAGAAGGAACAATCTAATACTCAACCACCTGGACTCCCTGAACTGGCAACAAAAGAGGATCTGGAAAAAATGAAATCAGAAATAATTTCTCAGATAACAGCAAAG
>NW_004624839.1:5222422-5239902 GCF_000247695.1 Heterocephalus glaber
GGGGTGAAGGGAGGGCAGGGGAAGGAGAAAAAATAAGAACCAAGATGCTCATGTAATGGTACAAGATCCCAATGATGTATGTAACTGTATTTTATACCTAAAATATACCAATAAACTTAATGGGGGGAAAAAGAAATGAAAACATTTGCAAAAAAATCTGTACATGAATATGAATAATAATATTATTCATAATAGTCCCAAAGTAGAAACAACTCAAATATCCTTTAGTATGTTACTTGTTAAACAAACTGGAACAACTATGCAGTAGCATAGTTCTCAACAATGAAAGGAACCAACCACTGATAGATGGAACAATGGGTAAATCTCTAGGAAAGCATGTTGACAGAAAATAGTGCCCTAAAATTGTACTCAGTATGATTCCATTCATAGAATGTTCTTGAAATGAAAAAATTATAAAGATGGAGAGCAGACTAGTGGTTGCTGAGAATCAGGAGCCGTGCTGGGGGCTGGGGACTGGGGATGGGGAAGGAAAGAATGGATGAGGAGAGGTGGAGTGGTTACAAAAGGCCAGCATGGAAATGTTGTATATCTTGGGTGAATTAATGTCACATCCTGGTGGTGACATTACAGCTCTCATAGACGTAACTATTGGGGAAAACTGGGTAAATGGTAGTGCCTGGAGTCTCTCTGTATTATTTCTTACAATTGCGTGTAAGTCTATTATTATCTTAAAATCTCAATTTTGTTTAAAAAGAAATAGGAAGACTTTCTTTTTGGGATTAATTTGATGCAAGCAAGTGGAATAAAAATGTATAATTTTGAAAAAGAGTAAAATAACAATTGGAGGATTCTTAATAGCTCAATGATAGTGATATGTCTTTCTTTTTTGGGGGGGGGGGTACTGTGGACTGAAACACAGACTCGCACATGCTAGGGAAGCACTTTATGACTGACACATTCCTAGGCCTTTTTACTTTAAGACAAGGTCTTAGTAGGTTGCCCAGGCTGGGTTGAAACTTGCAATCCTCCTGCTTTAGCCCCTCCCTAAGTAGCCACAAATGTCTTTCTATATTCCCTTTAACAGTTGGCTAATAATAACCTAGTGCATAGAAGCACTCAATAATATATTTTTATGTGTCTTTATTAGTTACATTCACCAGAAGTTGCTTGTTAAGGAGTTTAACTTATAAATGTAAATGTAAGTCATACATGTACCACTACAGACAACTCAAATGCGATTCTGTGAAACATTTTTTGTGAATGGAAGTGATAATTATCCTTGATAGCATAACTAAAACATAGGTGGAGACCTTTTTTGCATAATACAGTTAAATAGTTGTGTTTCCTCCCATGGCAGTTTTGCTTTTGTCTTATTTTCAGGATTTCCTTCAACTGCACTCGTGAACTTAGGAAGCAGGAGCTGTGTAACATGTGTGTTCTAAGAAAGATGCTCTTGCCCATATTTCTGAAGCTCAGGAAGTGCATCAGGGGTCTGAGGATGTGGTTTTTTGCTTCCTGCCATGTCCACTTTGGACAGTTCCTTTTTTGTGTGCTGGAGGTTGATCTTAGGGCCTTGCTCATGTGCTCTACCATTGGGCTTCCTCTCCATGGTCCAGAAGCTCCTTCTCTCTTTTGCACGTTTGTTCATGTATGGTTCGGTTTAAGTACGGATTCCAGCCACTCCAGTCGGAGTTCACTGTTGCTCAGGGCTGAGGTTTCAGCTGGGGTCATGCATCGGTGCAGTCCCTGTCTGGGGAGACAGTGGAGAGGCTGATAAGGGGAGTAGCAGTAGACAAGGTTCTGTGTCATGGTCTCCTGCTCCAGCCACTGCCAGCGCAACGTCACCCATTCACCATTCTTCCCTGGTAAGGACAATATGTGTGCTGCCTACAGAAGCTCTGAAGGAAAAAATGCCATTTTGAGGTAGAAAATGAACAAATAGAGAGGGACTTTGAGGAGGAAATACTTTTTCTTTGGTTTTTCTCCTCAGTGTCTCTTCTCTCCCTGTGCAATATAATGCATGAGTATTATAAGAGGTGAGGGTTCAAGGTGGTGATGTGATTGATCATTTAATGAGAAAATCACCTGCAGAATTCAAATTAACACAGGCTTATTGCATGAGTAAGTACACAAATCTGTTTCAAAGAACTTATGAAAATATATGGGTGATATCTCAATGTTTGGTGCAAGTCTATAATTGACTAATGGTAAATAAGAAATCAGTTCTTAATAAAATGTTGTTATGGTTATAAAATCAGTGAAATTTCCACCTGGCCAGTTTCCTAAAATGTCCCCTTAAAGTCAGTCAAGTAGATGGCTCCAGAAATGAGCCCAGTGGAAGCAGTAACCAATTTTACTTTGTCACTAACCAAGCAGTGAAGATTATGACATGCGGTGTTTCTAGTTTTTCTCAAAGAACTGAATGAGTGCTGTAATACTAGCCCTTCCTTGGTGGTGCAGAATTCTTCTTTGATACGTTGGTCTCTATACAAACTTTTGCAAGATCCCTCAGCACTAACATTGGAGTTCTCCCCACATGACAGATTCACCTTCAGCCCTGGATAATGATATTAAATACCTGCAGGAGGAAGTGACAGAGCACAAAAGATAGCACACATGGCCCACTATTCATGGTGGTCACTGCCAAGGGAGAAGGTGTTCTCAAGGCCAAGATCCAGAGCTATTTGGGATAAACTCCAATCTCCTTGCTCTGCTATGATGCTTCAGTATTCTTGAACTTGTTGGGCCAGAGAAAGAGGAGCTAAGACCCAGCAGTTGGCAAAATTCCCAGGGGCACTTGAGGGCTACTTCTTGGAGACTTGGGTTTGGCATACTGCTGGATTCAGCACAGTGTCTCTGTCCACAATGAGCATTGCCTACTTGTTGGGCATAAGGCTTGGGTGGGTGGGGGAAAAGGTAGTGGTAGGAAATAAGCCCAAACCAGTAATAACCCCTTTCCTTCTAAACAAACTACTGTTGAGAGTGAATGGACTATAATTTCCAGAGGGCTTTTGGCCATCAGAACTACAATTAGGGAACAGAAAACTCAACCAATAAAAACACATCTAAACCACAGACAAAATCACCACTCTGTTATAATCTACCCTTCCCAAAAGGCACTATTCAGCCAGAAATGATTACTGCATGAGACCATTCTGGGCTTTTTGAGCTCTCCAAAGGTCTAGGAAGATCTCAAAGGACTGATGGGGAATAGGTGAGTACTGGCAAGGTTCTAGCAGTTGGGTTTGCCCAGGTTACTCCTAGACACACTGAGAGCTCCAAGTAATTAATGATAGTAGCCTTATTCATTCCCCAAAGTGTCCCAGTTTTGACCGTATATTATATGGTCATTTAAAAATAGCAACTGAAAATAACCTCCTGCCTCCAAACCTCTGGAAGTTGCTTCTCAAGTCTCCTCCTAGATGACTTTTCATTTGGACAAACTACAGCTGGCAGGACAAATCAGCTCAGTCCTGTTCCTGTATGGGCCATGAGTGAAGAATGGTCTTTATATTTTCAAGCAAAATGAAGAATGAAAAGACTCCATGTAGCCCACAAAACATAAAATATTTACTATCCAATTCTTGGAGAAAAAAATTGCCAACCCCTGTTCTGGCTCTTTGGTCTTGTAGCTTTGGGGGAGGAGGATCAAAATGTACGATCATTACTGCTGCCTTTGGTGCCAAAGGAAGGTGACAGCTCTGTACCCCTGCCCTACCTTTGTTAAATGCAAGACCCAGCACCAGGCTGATGCTAGGAGGTATACCAGTGCCTGGGGAATGGCATCAACTCAGGTGTGGCACTTGACAGAGAGACCCTGAGGACAGCAAGCACATTTGCTGAGACATTCCTTCTCCCTTGCTCCCTCCGAGGGATGGTGACCAGAAGAATGAGGAATGAGGTTTGGTTAAAGCTGTCCTGTGCTGCACTACAACAGGGGTTCTATTTTGAGGAAGGGAATTCTCAGAGGCCAAGTACTCTGCCCCTTTCCGGGAACCCTTGTAACTTGTAGGAAATGGTTTCCTCCTGTCACACCCTGAGCTCCAGGGAGTCCCCAGAGACCCACCCCATTTCCTTCTGACTTTATGCTTACATGATCCTTGAACATGCTGAGGAAGCCCTTGGAAGGATCTGCCTTTCCTTACATAGTGATGACCCTGTCCTCCTGCCCTAGGAACTTTGTTGCTGCAGCATTAAATGGCTGCTTTTCAGAATCGCCTTTTTGGTCTCTCAGATCTGGAGAATGGATGCTGGTTCACGAGAACAGTTCTTGGAAAAACAAAACAAGATCTGTGTTGTCCTTCTGATGGGCCCCATGACTAGCAGAAACTCTCTCAGGACTGTCATCTCTTTCTCCATGAAAGTGAGCTCTCTCTCTTTAATATTCCATTCAGCACAAACACTGGCAATTCTAATGAAGTCCAAGTGATTGGAATGTTGTTCTGTCCTGTGACTCTCAGAAAGAATGCACATAGTACTCATGGAACTTTTTGTAGGCGTTTATGTTTAGAAGACTTTTAAAGATGTTGGCCAATCTCAGAAATACTCAGGGTTCCTACCATAAAGGATCCTATCTTTTCATTCCTGCTCAACATACTCAGGTCCCTTCAGGAAGGCATTTGTCAGGGAACATGGAGCTACAGTAGTCAGTGGCAGAGGGAAGGGTAAAGCACAGACTTCCCAGTGTTCTGTGCCTTTCTGCAGCTTCCACACTCACCAGGGGACCCCTGAAAATAGAGCTGGGTGGAAACAGCACGAGCCCCTCCCGACATGGTCAGTGAGCAGCAAGTGTGCAGCTGAGTGGTACAGAGCCAATCATTTGCCATTCTGGAGACACTGATCTAGGAAAATAGTTTGCATTTTCTTTTGATTTCTTACTCTAGCCCTCTCAGAGATCAGGTGATGACGTTACAGTCATGTGATGAGTATGAAAACTGTACTGAATCTTAGACATTGATAGAAGCCAGTGACATTTTCCCCCTACCCATTTGTATGAAGTGGGCAAACATTGTGGTCAGTGTTTAAAAATTTTGAGAAAGTTGTGTATGGCACTCACTTCTGCACCTGCACACCGGCTGCTAAGTGTCGGTGCACTCTGCACATCCACTACAGTGTGACGTGACACTCACCTTCCCAGGGTGGCAGGGGCTGAGGAATGCAACATGCCTCCACCCCTTCTCTAAACTTTGAAATACAAATCTTCCATAGGGTGAATGACTGGAAATCTCCCTTAGGGGAAAAGGGAGGTCCTGCCAGAAGCAGGTTCATT
The DNA here is from genome assembly GCF_000247695.1 of Heterocephalus glaber. The sequence goes on from NW_004624839.1 coordinate 5,227,653, forward strand.
TTGGTGCTTAAGGTTTGATCACTGCAAAGCTATGCCAGTCACTGATAGTTTCCCCATATTCCCCTGAGTACATTTGTCTGCACTACACTTGAAGAGCAGGCAAGAGGGTAGGAAGACCAACGACCTCGGGTACAGAACACCCATGGCTCCACCTCCTCCCTGTACCTAGCTTTCCAGCTGTGCCCAGCTGTCACTGTGGAACAGTTTAAAAAGCCATGACTGCCTTCCCTCCTGCTGTCAGCTTTGGCTTTACTGCAGACACTGACTGGGATCGAAACCTTTAAAAACCCAAGATCTGTATGTGGAAAGATTGATTTAAAATATGGCTCCTTTTCCTCTGGCTCTAAGAATAGAAGGACAGTTTTGTTTTTTCTATCTTTTATTACTTGTTGCTTTTGGGATAGATACAAAAAAAATCACTCTCTTGTACCACACACAAAAAACCCAGCCATTCTTGTGATTTTTAAAGTGCATTTCCCCTTTAACTTTGTTTATAAAAATATTTATTTTTAAAAAACATGCAGAAATTTCTTGACAAGGCACTTTTAGGCATAAAATGAAGATGAGTCCCCAATTCTACATTCACATTGAGGTAAAAATGAAACATCATCACAGCTGCATTCCTCAAGGCCCCACACACCCAGCTATCTCTCCGAACCGATCAACACAACTGTAAAAACATTCACAACTTTGCAACTTACAACCATGCCCAGTATAAACTGCTTGTCCCTGATGTGTTGTCCCACTTCAGGAAAGTAAGATAAGCTGCCAAACAGTCTTCGGGTAACCCTGTGAGATCCCATGATAGGTAAGATCCCATTGTATCTGTAACTTCTTACCTCCAATTTCAGTAATCTTGTAGGGAGAGACAATTAGCTACAGCCCCCGCCCCCAGCAAAGAGCCACTGGGCCTGCATCCAGTGGAGGAATTTAAAAAGACAACCAAGGTTTACAATCACTGTCCTTTGGAAGAGAAGACCCACAAGATGGGTACCTCTGAAAAAGGGAGCACATAAAATCCATTCGTATCCAAATGACCACAAGTTATATTTGTTTTTAAAAAGCAAATGATATGTAAAGATCAAACACTACAAAGCAGTTCAAAACTTACATCTTTAAAAAAATATCATTTTTATCACCATTAAAATTAAATCTTAGAGATAAATTTCATCGACTCAGCTTAATTTCTGGAGAATTACATAGTGCCATTATTTCTCATTAGATCTCCTATAACAAGAATAGCTTTTTAAAAGCCTACCCTCATACTTCCAAGAAACATCTTTCAAGAAACATTGAAAGCTTATTTATTACATATTTTATATAGTTCAGCTTATTTATTGCACCCAATTTGCAAAAGTGCCCCAGGACATTTTGGGAAATAAATATGAAACAAAAGCAGAGTTGCTTCCCCACTCTCAAACCACAGCATTACTGCACAGTGACAGGAAGTTGGGACTTTTGGGCAAGTGAAAAGGACGTGAAGACTGGGGATTATCGTCATAACCAGGAGTGATGTGAAGTCAAAGGTACAGGTCAGGCTGCGGTCAGGACTCTAATTAGGGAGCCTGGCAGCCTCTGAAGTGTGGAGGCCTAGACAGACAGTGAACTAGGAACAAAGAAGAGGAGTCTATCAATGTGTCTCTCGAGGTCATCTGAGAGAATCACAGGCAGACTGGGCTGAACGGAGAAGGGGTGTCAGGGGCAGGGATAAACAGCAGAAAGGCAAGGTCTTTAGATCGCCAACAAGGGACAGTCTTCATCACTGAAGTCAGGCAAGTAGGTCCTTTCAAGGGTAAGCAGGATCTCTGCATGCAGGTGAGGACTTGCCTTCTGAATATGAGGGGCAGGGTGCTTACCCCAGGTGTGTTAGCTGGGGGTTTGCAACCAGTGCCCCCGGCAAAAAGGGTGGGGTGAGTTAGGAGAAGGAAGGGGGGAGGGCTCATGGTTGCTTTAGGAGAGATACTTATCACTGAATTACCATATTTCAAATTTTGACAGGGGAATGTCTCAGGATCATTCTTACACAAAACCAAAAGACTTTATTTTCAAGTCACTTGAGGACCTCTTCTTTGGAACACAGAAACATCCTTACTCTGGCAACTTGTAAATAACAGCACACCTTGTTCCTTTCTTTCACTGGAAGGGGGGCACTTCTTAACCCAAATAAAACTCATAACCTGTATGAGATCAATTTTGCCTCCATTTGATTTGGATTTATGTTATTAATAGTTATCTAACATTTAAAGTATCATCTGTGTACCTGGTGCTTGGATAAAACAGTCTTGCCCAATTTCAGCATAAAATACAAATGTGAATTCCCCATAAATTACATTATCATGTAATCCCAAAGTGCTACCCACTTGAGGTACAGAAAATAAAGCCCTAGATTGTGGACTAGTAACAGCCAGTTTTAGGAACGAAAATTACATCAAATACCACTTAGCATTTAAACAGTTAAAACTGAAAATATTCAAAATGAAAATAAAAGTTCAAAAATGAAAATGAAAAGAAAAATAATCCCCAGCTACCAAAGTCCAGGAGCCAAGGCACTCGATATCTGTCCGACACTGATGTCCAAAGCCACAGAAAGCAGATCTCTTGAATTAATCTGGAAAATTCAAGCACAAGACTCTGCTTGACAAGTCCAGCAGCTGTGCCTCCAAATTCAGGCAATGATGCATTCCTTCTCGCGCATGCCTAAGAAAACCTCACTTTTAGTAAGATCAGGCAAATACAGCCTTAAATAGTTCAACTAAACTCCAAAAACAAACAAGAAAAAAATCAAAATTTCTATGAATACACATGTAAAAATATTTTTCAAATACCCCTAAGTAAAAACCAATCTTGCTCAAGAAAAATCACAGGTTTGGAGGATCCATACAGGAGTCTCACAACAGTATTCTATTTTAGTCCAATATGGTTAAGAACAATTAACCACTGATATTTCAGAGTTGGCAAATATTTAAACACAAGAGAATGTGATGAGGGTCAGCTCCCCATCCTTTTACATACTAGCACACCATAAATAAGAACACCCAAGTAATGTCCCTGGGTGCTTGTAAAGTGTCCTGCATACTGCAGGCAAAATAAAACCAGACATGTTTTGAGGGCTTCATGAATCTGCTGGATCTGCAAATCAAATGTCCTAAACACAGAATCAAGATGACTTTCTGGGAAGAATGATCTATAATTCTTTGCTAAAGAATGAGGCTTGTGAACCAGCCAAGGAGGTGAAAACAAATTATGTCATTGAGCCTTCTAGTGATTCTGGTGATGGTGAGTTCTTAGAATACACTTCCAAAAAGGCAAGAGGTAAAGCTAAAAGAGTCCTCTACGCCGACTGCCCTGCCTCAACATGGCCCTGCAATCTGTGACCCCATACAGGATTTTCCATCAGCAGCCTGTGGGATCAGGAAGAGGGAGAGGAAATGCCTCTCTCAGTCACAGGCTATTTATTTGCCTTTATTGTCTTCTTCTGAACATCGAATGTGAAAAAAATGAATGGCAAAAAACAAAAATAAAAACAAAAACAAAACTTGCAGAGAAAGGAGCTGATTGTGTCTGTCCCCTGTAGCTGGGTCAGAAAGGGATCACAGCAATGGTCACATCACAGTACAGAGTTAAAGGTGGCCTGAGTAGCAGGAAAGGCCTGGGTAGTGGAGACCACCAAAGGTGGATGGATGAAGGGGTCCTAGGGGGCTGCAGAGGACTGAGCGGCATTCAGGTAATTGACTTTGTGCATCTGAATCTGAATGCAGGCTCCTCTGGGCTTGCCGGCACTGCCCACAGGCTTGGTTCCTTTCCACACCCTTCATGGCACCATCCTGTTCATTCTTGTGGCAGCTCCAGATGTCACAAGGGACCAGCGTGTCACCTCTGAGTGAGAAACCAGTTCTGTGAGCTAAACCTGGCTGGATTTGCTGGTTTCAGAAAAAAGTGAACAGGATCCTTTCTTTTCACAAACAGTGCCTAACGGCAGTTCAGCTTTGCTCTTCTCTTGGCTTCTCCAACCCAGAGTGACCAGAGCCACAACCTGTCAACTGCAGTCACTAATAATAAGGTCCTAGCTTTTCATATCCTAAGTAACTTGGCCACTCTGGAAACAGACCATAGGAACACCGAGGGCTTCCAAACTGGTCAAAGGATATTCCAAAATCTGGTCCATTTTGTGGCTCGACCTGAGTGGACTTTAATTCGGCCTGGATGATCCGGTAGTTTTTGCCTTTGTTGCTGTCCCAGTATGTCTGGCCATTGCACTCATAGCACACAGCAAACTCCATCTTTTCATAAGACTGGATCTTTTCAGGTAAGCTAATGTCAAAGGAGAATGTGTCCCTGTCTGAACCTGCATAAGTGTCCTTCACGTACCAGCAAGGAAAGTCTGTGAAGCTCTTCCAAGTGTCAAATGTCATTCTGATTTTCACGATCTTCTCAAATGCGAGGTTCTGAACCTTCACGGTGCCTGTGATGGCTTTGTCCTTTAGCACACAGTTTTCAAGGCAGACATGGTTGGCCTGAAGTCGATTTCTAAAGTCTAAGTAATCTGTGGAGGGTTGTGAAAAGTCCAAGACAAAGCTCTCGCTCTCTGCTGTCGTCAGACTCACAATGTTGTCTAGGAGCTCGGTGATGTTAAACGGAATATCTAATGGGTCATCAAATTCTGAGAACACTTTGACCATTGTCAGGGCCAGCCCTTGGTTGTCTGCGAAGGACACCCGCTTTTTCACCTTTTTCTCCTGGACCGCGGGGGCCACCATCCCACTGGTTTCATTCTTGCTGCCCAGCTGAATGCAAGGCCTCAGTGGCTTGCTTGGCTTTGGTGAGGCCTTGAAGGTGAACCGCTCTCGGCGCAAGGAGGGGGCCATGCAGTTGTATCTGTACTCAATGTCTACTGCCATCGCGGAGTGGGAGGAATAGGCCAGCACCCTGGTAGAAGGGAAAAAGACAGAAAATGGGAAGAAGATCAGATAGATGTTTAAATGCCTCATTCCAGCAGAGACGGCTGAACAATATCTCCTTTCACCTGGGCCCACATGGGTCAGTGTTAACTACAGGGTGGTCTCACAGGATGTGGGTTTCAGTGAAGAGGAAGTGTGTGTGTGTGTGTGTGTGTGTGTGTGTGTGTGTGTGTGTTGGAAGAAGAGTGTTGGAAGTTGAAAACACAGGAAAATATGAAACCCACTCATTTTAAAGCTATGTTCATAGGTTTTTCTGTCAGGATGTCTTGAGCCCTTCAGTATGCTAATGACTACTGTGACTAAAGAAAAAGCCACACTGTTTGCAGAATCTGTCAGACTCATTTGACTAAAGAGCCCCTTTTTGGGTAGGGTATATTCCACAGCTGTCCAGAGGAGCATAGTTTGGTAAAGACTATTTTGATTTATTAATTAGCAAGCAGTATTGTATATATTTATGATATATAATACAGTGTAGTGGCAAATAAACTATTAACATATGCATTATCTCACATATCATTGTGTGTGTGTTGATAACACTTAAAATATACCCTCTTGGCAATTTTCAAGTACAGTATATGTTTTTATTAACTCTAGTCACTCTGATATACAGTAGCTCTCTTGAATTTACTACTCCTATTGAAACAAGATTTTGTGTCCTTTGGTTAAGATTTCCCCAGTTCCCTCAATGGCCAGGCCCTGGTAAATAGCATTCTACTCTATTTCTGTTTTAGATTCCACATGTAAGTGAGAACATGTGGTATTTATCTTTCTGTGCCTGGCTTTTTGCATTTTATGCCCTCCAGGCTCATCCACCTTGCTTCAAATGAAAGGATTTCATTCTTTTTGTTTGTTTGTTTGTTTTGGTATGGGGGATTGAACTCAGGACCTTGTGCTTGTGAGACAGGTGGCAGCACGATTGAGCTAAATCCCTAGCAGGATTTCATTCTTTTTTATTCATATATATATATATATATATATATATTCCACCATATATGTATATATATGGTATATAAATATGGTATATAAATATGGTATATATATGGTATATAAATATATATTTTTTATTCTGCCATATATATATATTCCACTATATATATATATATATATATATATGGCTTGATTCCATACCTTGGCTATTATGAAGGTGTGGTATGTCTCTTCAACATATTTATTTCATCTCCTTTGAATCTACCCCCTGTAATGGGAATGCTGGGCCATCTGGTAATTTTAGGTTTTGAGGAGACCCCATGCTGTTTTCTGTAATGGCTGTACTGACATCCCACCAACTGTACAGGGTGCCCTCTTCTCCACATCATCTTCGACTCTGTTATCTTTCATCTTTTTGATAGCAACCATTCTAAGAGATGTGAGGTAGCATCTCATTGTAGTTTTAAGAATCAATAATGGTTTTTATTTAATAAAAAGAAATGGATTCCTCATACAAATATTGATTTGGTGTTACTGTATGTCAAGCATTATGCTACACACTGGGATTGAATTGTGAAGACACACAAATTTCTTTTCATGAAAGTAATGGTAGGCTTTTATATTACAACATACTTAAAAAAAAAGAATGAGCAATTTAATATTTTTAAACTTTTCATATAGGTGAACTTTCACCTTTTATATAGGTGAAAATAGCTGCTATGAGAACAAAAAGCAAAGAGAATCATGCTAAAAGAGATTAAATCTGACTTCATAAAATTTCATTTTTCTATAATTAACAAACATCCATAAAATCCAAAAGATTAAATATAAACTGGAAAAATATTTTACAAAAAGCATGGCAGCAGAGTTAGTACCTTAATATACAAAAAGCTCTTACAAAGCAATGACAAAATCAAATACTCCACATAGAAAAATGAGCAAAAGTATGAATAAAAAATTCTTGGAAGAAATTTAAAAGTGGCCCACAAATATGCAATGTCTAACCTTAAAATTAGAAATTTAGATTAGAAAAGATGCCCATTTCTAACAATTGAATTTGGAAAGAACTTTAAAAGATAGCAAAAATGTTATTATTCTTAATTGATACAACCTTTTAAAATGTTATTGTTTTTGTTCCAGTATCACATACAAGTATTCATCTTAAGTAAATAGTTAAAAATGAGTGGCAGTAGGGCCGGGGATTTAGCTCAGTGGTTCCTCTGCCTGCTTTGTAAGTGCAAGGTCCAGGGTTCTATTCCCAGTACCCGCTCCCCCCAAAAAAGAGTGGAAGTAAATGTACTAAAATGTTCAGTGCAACATTATGGGGAAGAAAGAATGATAAAAAGAGTGAGCACTAACAGGTACTTAGTTAAATCAGCTGTGCTGCATCTATGCTATTTAATTTTATACCATCACTGAACTCATTTATAGAGATGATTTAAATGGTATGGGAAATATTATAATATATTGTTAATGTGAAAATCAGAGAAGATAAAGTTGTACATGAAGACCAGACATGCAGGGAGAAAATGTTACATAGGTATATGCAAAAACAATCAGCAATACAGTGTTCCCTTATTCTGTGCTTTTGCATTCCATGGTTTCAGTTCCCTGTGCTCAGCTATGGTACAAAAATATTACATGGACAACTCCAGAAGTAAACAATTCACATATTTTTAATTGTGTGCCATTGTGAATAGTGTGAAGAAATCTGTAGCATCCTGCTTAGTCCCATTTCTTCCTGGGACGTGAGCAAGCTTTGGTCCTGTGTGTCCACCATATATAAATACTATCTGCCCTTTAGTGACTTAGTCACCTTCCAGGGTATCAGCTAGACTGTTGCAGTGTCACAGTGCTTGTGTTCAATTTACATGTATTTTACTTAATGGTGGCCCCAAAGCACTAGAGTAGTGATGCAAACGGGGCACCTGGGCGTCTAACATGGAAGGGCATGTTAACTCTGGTCCTTTGCAGTCGTGCTATAGGACATAGAGGAAAAACACGGCACATGTAGAGGCCAGTTTTGGAATGTGTTCCCTGTGGAGGAGGAGGCACTAAGTATACTTAAAATTGTCAGAATATTCAGGTGACAGGATTTCAGAAAAGCTTTTTTTCTCTGTATTTTCTTATATCTTCTAAAATAATATTGTTTCTACAATCAGAAAAAAACCTTAAAAAAAGAAATTGCAAATATTTTAGTTTGCCAAATCTCATCCTGACACTATTACTTCACTAAACTTATAATTCTGATTATACATAGCAGATTTATATTCTGATTCAACAGTCACAGTGGGCTAAATTAAAGATGTCAGTAACAAAACCAGGATTACAATGTCAAATCTGAGAGTTACAGAATGCAGGAGCTGCATTAATTCCCCCACATACATCTCTTTCTTATGGCAAAGGCATAGTAGGTAGTGGTATGTGGGATACCTGTCCTCAGGTGTCCACCACTGCCCATGAAACATGACAGGCAAAATGGAGAATGGTCCCCAGCTCTCTTGACAAGAAGTGGGGTACAACTGGTTTGGCTCAATAAATAACATCTTATTTTCACCTTCTGATTTGAATTAGCACAAACACCCAATGAAAAAGAAAAAGGACAAAGACATATCAGGAGTGATTCCATTTTTTGAAAAGTATAGCACTTTCCTAGGCTGCGAGAACAGCACTTAGCCATGACCAACTGGAGAAACACAAATTCAGAGACAAAACAGAATAATTTATGACCATAATGCAGGTATGAAACATTCATTTTAAAGGATATTTGTCTTACTGTTTCCTCTGTAACCAGTCAATTTTGGGAGGAGAAATTTGCCTGCTATTTTTTTTTTTTTTTTTTTTTTTGAGACAGGGGTTTGCTATGCAGTTCAGGCTGGCCTTGAACACACTATTTGGCCCTGGCAGGCCTCAAACTCATTGCGATCCTCCAGCCTCAGCCTCCTAAATTCTGGGATCACAGGCATGTGCCACCATGCCTGGCTATTATCTGTTCTTATATCCATGCAATTTTTCTGGAAAGGAAAGTTCTTACTAAATTGGGGCAAGGTGTCTTTACAGAGAATCAATGGGGTGACTAGTATGTTAAAAAAGAAAAAGACCCTATTCTTATAAATTACTTGAATTTTAGTTTTTCCCCTGGATTCTAAAATTTTTACGTTAGAATATATTGGAAATACATCTTCAGCTCTAACTTTATCTATTTTTTTACTTTTTTTATTTATGGACAGGGTCTCACTATTGCAGGCTGGCCTTGAACCTGCAGCAGTCCTCCTGCCTTAGCCTCCTGGGTGCTGAAATTACAGATATGCGCCACCATGCCTAGCTTTACCTCTAATATAACACAGGCATTTCCTGTTTTGCTTTCAAATATGCATTAAAACCAGATAATTAACCACACAACAGCCACACCTTGCATCCCATTGAAGCATCCCACTTAGCCCACCCATGAAGTCCTGGGTGTGGACAGGGGAGCCTTCCCCAGGTAGTCTCTTCCTCCTGGTGTCAGTCAGCACAGGGTCAACTGCAAGTTCTCTCTGGGCTTCCAATAAACCAACCTCAGCTGTGCCTTCCTGCACACCTTTGAAGACATTCATTAGAAAAAGATGGAGAAACTCTCAAGATACTATGAAAACAGAACTGCAAAGTAAAGGAATCCAGACTGAACACTTCCAGCTCACTAACAGGTCTCCCAAGTGCCGAGGGCACGTGGCGCACACTCCAGAAACTGGGAGACCTTGGTCAGGTTGTACTGTTGGGGCCTAGTGGTGTACACTTGCTCCCAGGATCCCTCTTATCACCAAGCTGTAAGAACAAGCAGGACTGGAGGTGGGGAGGATAGACTGGTCAGAGCCAGAGCTGACTAAACATTCCACTGGCATTTTCAAGAGCCAAACTGTTCTTGCAAGATTCTTCCATGAAAGGCAAAAGTAAGGCTTTGATGGCCCAAAAGTCACCACTGGCAGGACTACTGCTCAGGGAATTGCACAAGCAACCCTGGCCTGGAGTCTCTTTGCTTTTTCAGTGTGTCACCACGACTGCAGGTGAGACACCCCCCCCCCCCCCGCCATGGTCTTCAGTCCTCTGCCTTGCCTGACCTTGCGGTGGTTTCTGGCTTTCACTGACCTATCCTGCAAGAATGGGTGCAAGAAAGGTTCTGGTTTGGGGTAGGGTTTTCTGACCATTCTGCCCAGGAAGTCCCCAGTAGATTATGCAGGGATGGCAGCCACCCAGAATTACGAACAACTGAAATGTCCAAAGTAATACTTTCTTAAGTCTCTGAAAGGAAGACACCTGGACAGGTGCTTCATGTGCAAATGGCATGAAAATGATCAGTTGCCAGGCAGGATGTTCCAGGATGTACCTCAGGCCTCCTTTCCTGCAGACTCTCTGGCTGCTCCAGGCAGGGCCCTTTCCTAGGGTAAAAACCAGAACCAGAATATGGACACATACTGGAATCGGCAAAGCATGACATGGGATCCCGACACCAGTTGCAGCGCTGGAACACTGGAGCTGAAGTATTTGCTCCCCAGGCCAATAGGGATCTCATGCACTTTGTGTCTATACTGAAGCCTCAGAGGTCCACTGTGCTGGCTGAGGGACTGGGCTGGGCTGAGAGAAAGGTCAGTGTTCCTGGCCCACACTGCACAAACTCTGTCATTCCTAAAAGCCAGAGAGCACAAGGATGGTTTTACAGAAATGCCCTTTCTGTTCCACTAGCAACAACACACTTCCTCAAGACAGCTAGTTAGTCTTAGACCTCATGGTGGGTTTTTTTATGAAAATACCAGACCTGTTCAGAAAATAATCCCATGACCTTTCCAGTTTAAGGCACCTGAGCCAATGACTTTTGTCTGTCCTTTTATAGAACCCAAATCTTTTGTTTGTTTGTTTGTTTGTATTGGGGCCAAGGACTTCTCCTCCATTCTTCTGATAAGACAGGAAAATCAGATGTACAAACAACCTGCCAGCAACACTGAAAACCACCACAGTATATTGGAAAAATGTTCATAACCAGTTTATAAGACATGGCCATCAACTCCCCTGTAGCAATTCTTTATTCCCTCACCAAAGGTTCTGCTGATACATTATAAAGTTGACATCTTTTCCTGTTTGTACTCAGACTGTGGGAACTTTATTTACAGCCTTAAAAGTTATTTGTACCCTTCAATCCTGTCATCAGCATCCAAAGCATCTTGGAGATAAATATTTGTGAATAAGTTTAAGTGGTACAGCCCCTTGCCATCTGAACTGTCCCAGGGTAAACAGAGGCCTAGCCTAAGAACAATACCTCCACCGAGCTCTGCTCCTGGGCTCAAGTTCTCCCCGCTCCAGGATTCTTCCCGAGGTTCCTGCAAGCTCTGTAACTCTGTGTTCATAACAATACTTCATGGTTCTCTCTGCACTCATTTTTCCTAAATATCTCAACTACTTTTGTGGTGAGTCCTCGAGCTGCCTTCACTTTAGCCTTGGCTCCTGAACAACTCTGCCAAGGGAACCATTTCCTCTCCTCTTCCCCCAGCCCGAAGCCCTGAGTTCCTTCTCAGACCAGAGTCTCTGGCCACCCACCCAGCCCACAGGCTCCGCCAACTTCCAGCAACTCTCCAGTTCCCACTTTGTCCTCTTCTTCAGGCAACAATACCCTTCCAGGCCCAAATCTTCTCCTGTTTCATTCTGGGATCTCACCCCCTCTTTTAAGCTACTGTCCCGTCCACACCCCTTTCTCCGAGTTCCAAAGAGCGTCTGGGGCAGGCGGGTGCACCCAGGCTGGGGATCCCACCCGTCCGTCCCCTCGTCCCCTCGACCCTGCCCCGGTCCCTCTAGCCGGCAGGGCCGCACCGCCCCTTCTTCCCCGGAGCCGCCCGCGCCCTGCGCCAGACCCACCTCTCGGGCCGCGGAGAAGCCCCCGCCCCGGCTCGCTTGCCTCATCGGAGAGCCGCTGCCACCCGACTACGTGAGCTTCAGTGTGTCCCGAGTCCGGGAGGCGGGACGTGGGGAAGGTTCCCGGGGCGAAAAGGAGGAGCCCAAGTTATCGCCTCAGGAGGGAGAGGGGGCGGGGCGGGGCGGGGCGGGGGGGGGCGCGTGGGGGGAGAGGGAGACTAGTGGGGGGGGGGCGGGGCGGGGGAGCTGGGGATCCGAGCTCAGTGGCGCGGCTCGAGCACCCCCGCGCGGGCCACCGCCCCCAAGTCCCCTAGCCCTCGCCCGAGTGACTACCAAGCGTGTGATTAAAAGGTGATCTGAACCAGACTGGAAAGGAGTTGGGACAAGCAAGCAAATACAACTTCATAGCAATAGGGTTTGGAATCTCTCTCCCCTTCCCTCCCTCCTTCCCTTCTCTCTCTCTCTCTCTCTCTCTCTCTCTCTCT
>NW_004624839.1:5240183-5292139 GCF_000247695.1 Heterocephalus glaber
TTTTTTTTTTTTTTTCTTCCACTTTTTAATTAGGAAACCAAGGCAGAAAGATGAGAGACAGAGAGACAGAGACAGAGACAAAGACAGACAGACAGAGACAGAGACAGAGACAGAGACAGAGACAGAGAGATCGAGAGAACGCTTGTCCTTGTGCTGCAGACCCCACCACTCAATTCCAGGGCATCCGCAAGTGTGAGGTCCCAGGCTGGAAACCGGTGCCAGTCTGAACCGGGGACCACGGGGCTTAAGGTTATCTGGGGTCCCAGCCCCAGCCCCGGGGCAGCTGGCGGGAACACGTGGGTCCGGTCAGGCTCGGTCCCACTGGGGTCCCTGGACTGTTCTCTCCTTGCGTTCGAACTTTCGAATTCCTGCACGGTGTGGCGACACCGCGTGCCACAGCAAGTTCGATGGCGAATGCGAGGGCGGCAGGAACCCGGGGGCTTCTGGTGCGCCCCTCGCCTGCCGGGACTCGAGGCTGGGGTCAGGGGTACATACCGGGCACCGTCGCGAGTCCCGAGGGCGGCCGCGCTGGGTCCGGGTTCAGCCGTGGCATCCACGCGCGACTCGGGCTCTCGCAGCCGCGCTGCCCCCTTTAACTTTCCGGCCACCACTCGGAACGGCAGCCCAGACCCTTTTTCACGTGAACGCCCCCCGTACCCGCCGACCAATAGCGGCGGCCGCGGGGAGCAGTGCTCCGCCTCGTGCTAGGCAGCGTGCCTGGAGTGACAGGGCTGCAGTCCAGGGGCATAGGCAGGGTGACTCCTTCCTGGAGGACGTCCCGTTACCCCGAAAGGACCGGCTGCCGGCAGCGTGCAAAGTTCTCCAGCCTAAGCGAGGTTCTAGCCAGCCAAGGCGTTGGGAAAGACGGGGCAATTGTGCACTCCCTGCCTTCCTGAGACTCTAGCCTAGCCCGGGGCTTACAGGTGACAGTTACCTCCCCAGCACGTGCAGAGCTGAAGGGTCCTTGAGATAACAGCAGGTACGTTTCGCTGGGCTTCAGGAGAGTCAGCCCCTACGACAGTGCCCAGAGTCACGTGCCCATCATGCTCAGGTGTTAGCTATGGAAATTAGAGTAACGTGTTTTACAGTACATAGAGTTAGTATTCGGGAGAGGACCGCCGCCCACCGCACACAGCACGACGGTTTCTCAGGTAGGTATATTTCCGAGATTTGCTGACTTGAACCTGTTATACTAATAACCAGCCAGGTCTGCAGGGCCTCTCTGTTCCCTCTGAACCACCTGGAGGTCAATAGAGAATGAAGACTTTAGTAGTCTTTCAACCAGAGGCTCCGCCTCTCATGAGATCAATTTACCTATCAGCCATCTGAGCTACCCACTTTGGGGAAGGGCTCTCAGGTTCCTAGTTTTAATGACCAGTAAAATTTTAGAATGTTGTTAATTGATACAGGAATGCCAACTGTCTTAGTCACTTTCTGGACCTTTGCTGGGACAAATTACCCAACACCCACAACTTAAAGGGGGAGAAGTTTATTTTGGTTCAAGGCCTCAGGCCATGGTTGGCTGGCTCCAAGGCAGAAATGGCTTGGTGGAAGGGCCTGGGCAGAGGACAGCAGCCCATTCCATGGCCGCCAGGAAGCAGAGAGAAAGGAGGAGTCTGGGAGGGAACCCTTCCAGGTCGCCCACAGTGACCTGCCTCCAGCTAGGCCCACCTCATACCAGCACACTTAGCTGTGAACTCCTCCCTGGAGGGATCCACTACTGAGTAGAGTCTCACGATCCAGTCACCTTTCACACACATGAAAATACATCTAAAACATAACGCCAACTTTTTATTTTTATTTGTACATGTTTGCAGTTCATAATGTCTATATTTCTTGTGTAAAGTTGGTACACATACATAACATATTTTAATTCCTGTTAATATCTCCTTTTTCTGTCTTCCCTCTCTCTCCCTCCATCTCTTCATCCCCTCCCATTTGAGAAAGATCTCTCTTCCTACCTCCTATTATATATCTTTTATTTTTCTCTTTATAATTTGGGTTTCTCACATAAGAGAAACCATGCCATATTTAAGCTTACATGACACCAACTTCTTAAAGTGTCAAGACATTAAAATAAACCCTACCATCATTTTAAAAAGTACTCTCTAACAACAGTAACAACAAAAGTGCAGGAAGGGCATATTAGTCCTTGACATGGGATATATTTAACATTATGAAAATTTATTATATTGAATATGGCATCTGGGGATTTCTACTTTAAGGGATATAGGAGCAGCTTCCAATTTTACTAGTCATGCAAAACTGAAACATTAATCCATTACAATAATCCAAGCAATCTTTCAGTTCTACAGAGAGATTCCCCAGATGCAGTTTCCTGGTCTGAAGGGTAAATGGTGATTAGTACTCTTCCTTCTCTTCTGATGGGCAAATTGGATAAAGGATCACCTGGAAAATCTGCTCTTAGTGGGTGGTTGTCATACTCCCTTTGCCAACTCTTAGTTCCCCTTTTGTTAGCTGATGAGTAGGCTGAAGATTTATTAAGCCAAGTGCTGGCCATGTCTCTCAAGCGTAGTGAGTGTGTAAGAGGAGTGAGCAAAGATAAAGAGTCAACAGGTATTGCAAAATGTATGCAAAAGGGTGATCTGATCCAAATCGGGAAGGAGTTAGGACAAGTAAATACAGCTTTATAGCATTTGAAAGCACATTTCTTACATAGATCTAGGAAATGAGGGGTAATAATTTCCCCTGTGGTTGAGATGACTATTTCAGACCCTGAAAGTGGGGCTAAACTTAGTTGTGGCACACCACAGTCTTGGTAGGTAGGAGTGTGGCATCTGTGAGTTTGAAAAGAGTGCAGGTTTTTTTTTTCTTTCAATCAGAAGACAGCCAGGATGCGAACTCAGCAGGCCCAGAGCCGCAGAACCTGAGAGCCGGACCCATCTTTGGACATGATCTTGTCCCACTCTCTCTCTGAAAGACAAAAAAGAGGGAAATTGAACATGGAAAATTTCAACCCTCAGTCAATGCACACCAAGTGCCTTTTATAATAGCTGGCATTGAATTCTAGTCTTAATTTCATTTATTAAAAACCACTCCCTAAGAAAAATAAACCAAAAAACTTAGCAGCAGCTAACCATAGCTAATTATTATTCTTCTGTAAACTGTTTGTTACATTTTTTCCAAGACCGTCAGTGGTAGCATTGTTTTATTTCTTCCTTAAACTAAGGCTCATCTGATTGCATCAGTCCTCATTCATTCATTCATTTACTCATTCAGCAACATGTTATCGAGCAGTTGCTGTAAGCCAGGATGCTGGAAATAGAAAAATGAATAACATATAAAATTATCCCCCCCATACACACACAAGACTCATAGGACAGTAAATAATGGTGTGGAACAAATGGATGGAGGGTGAGTCTCTGTGTTTGGGAAGCTGAGAGGAAGCCTCCTGTGTGTGTGCATGCATGTGTGTGTGTGCGTGTGTGTGTGTGTGTGTGGCAGCAGAGGGGTGGGAGTGGAGAAGGCCGGAGAAGGCTCCCTGAGAAGTCACACCTGGCAGGATTTTGAGGGAGGAGGTGGAGTTGAGTAATTGGGAGGGAGCATGGCAGGAATTGGCAAAAGCACAGAATTCTATATTTCCCACCAGAATTTCCACCCTGTTGATTACCCATTAGGTCCCCCATCTGGTTAAAGATTAGACTACAGTATGTTCCTTTTATGCATGTGTTGGCATTGCTTTCTGCTCATGCAGAAAGTTTTAAGAAATATTGTTGATGCTTTATCTCCTCAACTAATGCATTTAACAAATCTCATCTAAGATTTTGGAAGAGAAATCTATTTTTTTTGTTCTGATATGCTTCACTTTGAATGAAAATTATTACAAAAGGAATTCAAATAAAAGTAACCAGCATCAAGAATCAGTACTAAGGGAGAGAACATACTTTTGCTTGATCAGAATAGACAGTGGGGAAAGACTGTTTCCAAACTGCCCAAGTCTATATTTAGATGAGTGGAGTTATTTGCACCTGTCAGAGCTGCAGATGTGTTCTGGGGGCATTATGTTACCTGGGGCCCTCTGTCCCTTGTTCAGGTTCCACTGACACTGACTTTCGAGGTCATGTTTTGTGGGGACAGGCAGATGAATATTATGCTATAAGCCTCTGTCTGTGGAGAATGTGTCCTTTGCCTGTGAGAAGACCTAGAGTGGATTGCATACTGAGTCTTCTAGAGTTGGTTAGAACATTTTCCTCACTCTTGAGGGGTAATATTGGTATAGGGGTGGCTTTTTAAAATGCTACATGGCTGCAGAACTACTTATAGCTCACATCTTCATCCCTTGTGCCAGTGCTTTGCATGAGTTTCATATCATTTCTTTAATTTGTATCACTGTTATTTAAAATCAGGATCATAGTGTGTGTGTATGCATAGCTTTTTAAATTCCTGACTACTAATTTTGAGTATATTAGTATTATAATTTTTCTCTTATGACATACTCTTAAAGTGAAAATTATTAGTGCATATTCATTGTGTAATTGTGACATTTACATACATGGATACATGCATGGTGCTTTGTTCCTGTCCACCTTCCCTTCTGACATATATTTTTCAGTGGTAATAAAATATTCTTTCATATAATTTATTCAACTCTCTTATTGTGAGACACTTATTTTTTCAAATTTTCTCTGTTCTAAATACACTTGGAGAAGCATTTTCATATTTAAATCTTTGTCCATGTCCATTCCCTATTTACCACAGAGTAGACATTTTTCATACTTGATTCATTTTGCCAAATTGTTTTGAGAAAAGATTAGTATTGACTTTTCAATTGCCACTAGGGAAAAGTAAGTTAAATGATTCTAATAAGGTCTTGGTTTGTAGACTTTGGGCAAATTATACTTCATTTTACAAAAAAAGGAATTTTTACTAATGAATCCTATGCTCTGCATGTGGGTGAAAATAGCTGCACACCTCATCTTTTGCTGTAGCTTTGACTCTCAAAGTGCATAGCCAACTTGTGCTCTGAATGGAGACTTCACAACCCACATTATTGACTTAAATGGCATTAAGTAGTGGCTGGTCAGGGAGAAGGTGGAGAGGCTGGGAACCAGGGAGTACCACCTTTCCACAGACTTATAAAGCATCGGCCAAAACCCAGTATATATTTATATCTTTGCTCATTCATCCCCTGGTCATGACTGTTGTGATCATAAATTATATTTGAGCATATAATTCTGTATACACATGGTACAACATAGAGCAGAACTACATCGAGAGTTTCATGACAAGTGGCATGCATTTTTGTGAGGAGAAAAATGTGCCAAGCTGCTTTTAGGACTATCAGGCCACTTGGCTATTGCGTGCCTTGCACCTTAGATCTGGGATGTTTCTGTTGCATGCCTCCAGAGTCAAATGACTCAGATAGTGAGAGCAGTCAGATTTTGTATAAGCAATGACATTTCAGCAGGTTCAGCCTGGAATTTACAAGATCACCTGGATCCCACTGTTGGGAACATGCAATGAGATATACTGATATTAAGAAACAATGACTCACTTGAGAGATGAAGGCAAACAGACTAAGTATTTCTGTACAATGATCCCTCAATGTGCACCATGTTTTCCAGCAGGCTTTAATTTTCTATCACTCCTTTTTCTTTCAAATTTAGTTAGAAGTGAATGGACTTCATGGTGTTCCTCATGATTATTTGATATCCTCCAGAGAATTGCAGCTTAAAGACTGCATTTTCCCCTCTTGAATCCTGTGCTAAAGGTTTCTCTGGACAGAACCACAGGCTATTTTGGAACTAGAAATGGAATAGTTGAAACTAGGACATCACATGTGTTGAGACTGCTTTCCCCCTGCCACTTGACCTGGTCGTGCTCCGGAGGAAGCAGGAATCTCAGTCTCAGGGCCAGAGGAGAAGCCATGATGGTCTAACAAGGTTATTTCACCTACCATATAATAAAATGCAGAGGACAATAGCACACTTGTTATAGAGGCTACTTAAATTTCTTTTAAAATTACACTTCACCAAAAACAACACAATAACAATTAGTATGAGTCTTTTTTGGTGAATAGCCAAGATTATAAAATATACAAAACCAAACTTTACCATTGTTTCCATCTAAACCTTTGAGGTTGCTACAACAATATATTAAACCTTAACAAAAATATTTGGCATTATTCCCATTTTCCTTCTGTTAATTCCTTGGTCATTTTCAAATGCAAAGTCTTCCCAAATATAGGGTTCTTTGTGTCTTATTTTTCTCATTGCTTAATTGCTCTGAAAAGGCCAATAACTTATCCTTTCATCCCTGATTTTGAGTTTTCTTCTCCCTCTCCCCTTCCTCCTCATTCTCTTACTTTTCCTCCTCCTCCTCTTTCTTTTCATATTGCTTCTTAGTTTACAAAAATTTAGAAGTTCTCTTTCCGAAGAATAGGAAACCAATTCTGTTTCTTTTGCCCCCTTATAACATCAGCGTCATCCATCAACTTTTAGGACCTATCCCAAGACATAGTTTATGAGAAGAAGAAACATTATAAAACATGTGAGAAAGTTTAAATTCCTGCTAAAATTCCAGGGAAGATAGATAAAAAGATGAAGACTCATAAACCTCTGTTCCAGTGAGCTGTGGACCTTGGGAAAATGACTTATCAACATTGTACCTCTGTTTCCTGACCTGTAAAATAGAAGTAATTGTTTTCCTGGTAGGGCTATTCTGAGGATTTCCTGGAATACTTCATATCATAACCACATGGCTTGTTAAAAAAAACACCCAAATGCAAGAAAAGTTACATTTCTTGATTATTCTAAATACAGCAAAATCTGGATCTGAAGCCTCCACTTACTAAAGCTAAAAAGAACCTTGATCTCAATTGGCTTATTTCACTCACAAAAATTGGGAACAGGACCTTTATTCTTAGACCATGGTCACTCCCCTTAATACTGCTCTTCTGCATCCTGGTCTCTCTGGAGGTGACATCCTTGTTGTTCACTGGGGCTGCTGTTCAGAGTGGGCTTCGGTGATGCCCTTTGCATGTCTCATGTGAAGCTCATGTACCCCAGATCTAAGACCCTCCCAGGATGCTGCACTTGGACAAGGTGTTAATTTTTACCACCCAAAGTACAAACTTTGTTCCCACAGTTCAGTAGCAGTGAAGTATCATCTATTCTTAGAAAGTTCTGAACTCTCTTGAAAGGACCTCAAATTCCCAAAGTCTTGTGGGAGGTAACTTTTCAAAGGCTCCCTGAAGGAGCTATTCTAGAACCTCCTTGGGGATAAAAAAAGCCAAGACTGTAGAAAACAAAGACTTGGCTTTCCCTCCAGTGTAAGGTGTTGGAGTGTATTAGAAAAAGGCACAGATTTATATGTTGACATATTGGTAAATGATTACAGGCAAGTTAAATATTCTGAGGGCATCACTAGTTTGCCAAATATGCCTTCTTTGAGGGTGGGTGAACAGAAACAATTAAGATATAGCTCATTTCAAAAGGAAAAAGGATCTTTCTAAAGACTTGAAAAAGAGTAGACCAGTGAAACAGGTTTACTACAGGAAGCAAAAGAGAAATTTTAAAAAAACAGATTGCAAGATGACATGGTCAGTGAATTATAAAAACTATACACAGAGAAGAAACTTAGATGAAAAATTGGGAAGATGAGATATGAAGAGAGATGGGATAAGAATGGATGACAAAAATTCAATCAAAGAATTAAAATCCATCATGGAGAGAGAAATAAGCAAAAATGGCAGTGTAGTAAATAGAATCATTGATTTTGAAGTATGGGAAAAGAATATAGAGTTAGAAATAAAATATTTACTGAGAAAAATGATAGATGGTCCCACTCTGCTAGAACTCACCTAGCTAATGACCTTATCAATATATTGGTAAATATATTGGTTCATGAATTTCTTTTGTTTTGTAACTCTTAAAGTCCATGTGACCTCTTCCACAGTGGAGAACATTATTCAGGTGAGCTGAATCCTATGTTCCCAGGCCATGGTCACTCATATTTGGTTGAGAACAACTATTTTCTAATTTTCTTAAAAAAGATGCTGATAGATAAAGAGAAGAATCCAATTTAAGAATTATAGTATTGCTAATGAAGAAACCAGAATTAAAACAATTGTAAAAATTGTAAAAAAGAAAACATCTCCAAGTGGAAAAAGGCAAAAGTACAATAAATTTAGTGTGCTCACATCTCTTAGGTACTGTGCTAGTTTTTCATGATGGTGGCAAAATTCCCGAGAAAATCAACTTGAGAAAAGGATTATTTTGGCTCATGGTTTCAGAGGTTTCAGTCTTTGGTTATTGCTTGGGGCCTGAGGTAAGGCAGAGCATCCTGGCAGAAGGGGAAGGGCATGGTGGAGCAAAGCTGCTCACTGCATGGCTGCTAGAAAGCAGAGAAGGAATAAAAGAGCCAGAGGAAGGGGCTGGGGATCATACATAGTTCCCAGGGTTGCACTGGCATGGTCCACTTTCTTCCATGAAGCCCCACCTCCTGTTTCCATCACCTCCATTAATCCCTTCAATTATAAACTCATCAATGGATTAATCCATTGGTAAAGTTAATCCATTGATAAAACCCATCAACCTTCCTTTGGGGGACAGTTCAGAACCAGACCATAATGATCACTTTAAAAAGACCCACATTTAGTTACATGCTGATATGGGCTGGGGATTTAGCTCAGTGGTTTCGCCGCCTGCTGTGCAAGCACAAGGACCTGAGTTCAATCTCTGGTACCAAAAAAAAAAAATTAGTTACATGCTGACAATATTTTTGAATTACAAACACACACAGACA
Organism: Heterocephalus glaber; assembly: GCF_000247695.1. Next base: position 5,248,950 of record NW_004624839.1, read on the forward strand.
TGCACACGCATGCACACACAAGTGCTACAAGTATACAGGCAGACAATAACTGTCCCTCACCCAAAATAATCTATTGATGAGAGAACAAATCTAGACTGACTTCTGACCTCTATAGTGTAGAACTAATTATCAGCAAATCATGGAGAAGCAGCTAAATGAATTTTATGTTCAGCCAAGTTGATTTTCTTGTGTACATGACCTTGCTTCCTGACATTTCCCAACTTTCTTACCCCGTATTTCTCCATGTTATGAAATATAGCAGTGAGACTGCTTAGTGCTATAATAGTCATGAAGTCTTATCCACCATGGTGATTTAGTTCCCTGATAAGGTTCTAAAGTTGCATGTCAAAGCCTATTTTATGGCTCACCCTTTCTCCGTGTTGAACACCTTGGTTTTAACAATCCTCTAAACTGGCAGTGGGAGGATGATTTGCTGCTGAGAAAAGAGCCCTCCCTCCCCATGGCTTCCTTAACCTCATCTCTTCCACTCTTGGGGTGGTCCTATTGTTTACCTTACCAATGGGAATTTGTACTTTGTGGGCGTAGTGTTTGCTCAGGTGGAGAAGCTCAACACATCAGGTCTTTGCTCCTTAATTTCACTCCACATGCCAAGAATTTAGTTTATAAATCATATTTGAAAAAATCATAAATTAATAGAGTTTAAAGACCTCTGTGTCTTCTCGTCTAGCATCCTCTATGTACAGGTAAGGAAACTGGATGGAGAAAAGTGTCATCACCTGTTCAGAGTCACAGATTTAGATACAGTAGTCCCCCTCTTATCTGTGGTTTCACTTTCCATGGTTTCTGTTACCTACATTTAGGAGAAAGAAAGGTGAATACAGTATAGTAAGATATTTTGACAGAGATGGGAGAAAGAATACATTCACAAAATTTTTGTAATAGTATATCAATATAATGGTCCTAATCTATTATTAGTTATTATTAATTTCTTACTGTAATTAATAAATTGAATCTATCATAGATCCATAAGTATAGAAAATATAGCATATATAAGGTTTAGTACTGTATAGAGTTTTAGGCATACAATCAGGGCCATTGGAATGTATTCCCAGAGATAAGGAGGGACTGCTCTGCTATTGGAAGTGGGACCTAACTAGGCTCCCAGTTTATCTGCATCCACCACCAGGCCAACACTAACAGGCGATATCTGTTGACAGGCCCAGGGGAGCCTGTTTCTATCTTGAGGAAGAGGCTCATAAGTGTCAGTGCCTAGAACCCATTTCAAAATCAAATGCAAAGCTAATTCTTCCTAACCCAACGGTCAACCAATTTCCAACAAGAGGTGAAGACACACTTCAGCATGGCCTGACCCTCAAAACAACTGAAAACTCAAGGTATTTATTCATTATCAAAGAGCCCAAGCACATAGTAGATATATCTCTAGCCTGTTCTTCAGAGTTCTTTAAGATTTGAAAGTTATAGGACCCTAGTAACAAATATATTTCTTTCTAAGTGAGCAGACTTGACTGGTGGTACCTGGCAGCCTTCCATCAATATTGACCTAAATTCAGGAATCAAGGTCACCTCCTACATTTGCAGCTCCCATAGCTTTTCCTCTTGGTTCTAGGGGTGTCTGCCACCCCAACTAGCTCCATCAAACCATAACAAGAAAAATGAATGGGTTCATAACCAATACTAGGGTGGCAGGGGCTGGATTTGTATTAGGATTAACTTCTTCACCTTGCAAGGAATATAGTTGCTCCCTTCTGTGCATCAACATCAACCCCACTTAGAGCAGAGAAGCGAAGGTATGGTCACCTATTGACAGAAGACAGAATACCCAGGAGGGACACCAATGGACTAATAATGGTGGTCATGGAGATGACCCAGAATGCCTTCATGCTCACCTCTGTTTTATTTTTTTATCCCCAGATTATAAAAGAGGGCTGAAAATGGACACAACAGATATAAACAACATCCCCATTATCTGTAGTAGGTTTCAGTTAGTGTGTAGTTTGCTCGGTTCCTATGGTTTCTGCCACCTTGAATTTCCAAGAAGAGAGAAAAGAAATTAATAATTCCCCCATTTTGCCTTCCCCATGGCCATCACCTTGCTCACCTCTGGAAAGGACAGGATGCTCTCTAGCCTGCCTCCTACTCAGGACTGACTGCTGTACAGCACAAGTACTTAGGAAGCTGGAGAGTAAGTAGCTGAGAGCCCCCAGTGCTTTGTGGAGGATCTCCTTTCTCACAGAGCCTCTTCCAAGAGACTTGGTGTCTCTTTCTTCTACCCCTAGATAAGAGTCACTAGCAGGGAGGCAGGATGGTGTATGCAGGGCTTAGAGAACAGGTTCACTTGGTACTAGGCCAGACATTTACCATGAGGTCGTAACAGAGGAGGAGGACATGCCTAAGTCCAAGTCTCCAGATGGCAACTCAGTTGGGTGGGCAGTAGGCACACGAATCGACCTCAGAAAATGCAGCTGTGTGCTATGTTGGCCACCCAAGTTGGACCTTCAGTCCATCATCACCCAGCTGGCTGGTGCAACTTAGGAGCAAACTGGGAGCTGTGACATCAGTGCCTTATTACTGTTTTTGTTTTCCACAGGCACAATCTAAACACTAAGGATGATCATTTATCAAGCATTTACTCTGTACCCAGCATTTTACATATTCTATACCAATATTTGGAAAGGTAGCTATTTTTACTAGCTCCCCTTTTTATAGGCAAGGAAACAGAGTCTCGGAGAAGTTTCAGCAACTCAGCTAAGATCACACAGCAGCAAATGGCAGTCTTGTTTCAAAGTTAAATCTATGTAACCCCAGAGCCCAGGCTATTTCCACCATACCAGGCTGCAGCTCCCAGCAACCAGATGAAAAAGGGCGATAGTCCCACTTCAGGGACTCCTTATCTTGTTTCCCTAGTCTGCTAAATTGAATTTGGGGCCTTTGCTAGGGCCCCAGCAGAATAAATTTTGAATTTTGCAAACATAAGCCCTAATTCGATTTGACTGCTGGGACAACCACCTCATTCACAGGCAGGCCACACTGAAAGGATAATTAGGTTATTTGGGTGTAGATCCAAGGAGGAGAGGCCTGCAGCCTCCCTGGCTGGCTACAGCAGAGTGGGCAGGAAGGAAGTCAGAGGAGGTGGAGAAGAAGCCTAGGGCCAGAGGCAGGGGAGGAAGGTAGGGGATTCTCAGGGGAGGCAGGTGTCTGAGCCCTGTTACAAGTAAAGGGAAAGGCCGCACAGTTGAGGGACAGATACCAAATGCCTCTGTTTTCAGGAGGAATCCAGACATGGAAAAAAGTCCTCCTGCCTTAAACAATTCTCAAATATACCCCACATCATTGAGACAGCATAAAAAAATAAATGAACAAAACAAATCTGGCATGGGGCAGGAAATTCTATAGGTATTCATTTGATTCCAAATTGCTTTGGGAAAGTTGTTCAGGGTGGGGAATACCTGGAGGCCAGGGCAGCTGGAAGTTGCTGGTGTCTGGCTTTGTCACATCCTGGGGGCACACAGATGAGATGTGCAGAAGGTGTGCCACACACACAAGGACGTGTGGTTTTTGTGAGGAGAGGAGGCTACTGGGTGGCTGAGCCCCATTCTCTTATCTCTGAGCCTTTCTTCATGTGCCCCAAGAGGCGTTATACTTGTCACATGGCACATGAAGCGACTTGCAGTTAGTTGGGGGGGTCATCATGGATGGAAATCCTGGGTCCCACTTGCATTTGTACCTCGAAGACTCCAGAGATCTTTAAGTACATTTTCTCCAAGGTGCATAGCATTCTAAAATTTATCCTGCCAAAACAAAAATTAACTTTAATTCCAATTTGCTGCAATTTAAAATATGTATATATGCCATCTGGTAATTTTATAAGTAAGAAGTTATGTTAAAGGAGCAAGCAGTAAAGATTTCAAGGCTCCAAAATCCACTGGAAGGTCATAGGTTTAGAATTATAAGCATTTGATAAAAATTCTTAATGAAATGGGCTTCTAGTGATTTTTGAGGTCACAACTAGTTATACAGCAATGACTCTATGTCTATGCTGCCTGCTGCCAGGGAAAGCCACCTCACCTTTTTCTGAGGAAGGCAAACATGGGCTGTGACCCCCCACTTTATAGAAGAACTCAGGGGCCCTGCAAGTCTTGCTCTGTATGCTAAAACCTTTTTTATTCGCCCTTGCTCCCCAATACTGGGGATTGAACTCAGGGCCATTGCATTGAGCTATATCCCCAGACATTTTTGTATTTTTTATATTGTATTTTTATAGATTTTTTATATTTAGTGTTTAGTTATATTTTGTATTTGTATATTGCATTTTTATATTTGCATTTATATTATATAGTGACTTACTTGTGCTCTTCCTGCCACTGCCTCTCAGAATGCTGGGAATACAGGTACATGCTACCATGCCCATCTTAGAGACCTTTTAAAGATATATTTAACATCTATTGGTTTAAACTAGTCCTTTGGATTAAGGGACAGCCAAAATTGGATAAAGAAAAAACCCCAGCAAATCATCTTGTATTTATAGAAACATTGGAAAAAAGATGTGATCATTCAAAGAAACAAGGAACTATAACAAATGAACAGTATGCTATTGTTTTCCCAAAGTACCCTGGGTAGAACACTAGTCCAAGAGAAGTCCATCATTAAAAAGTTTTCGGGATCAAATTCATCTGGGGACTCTGGCATACTGTATCTGCATTTGAAGAGTCACGGTGGTGAGGTGTATTTAATCCAACACTACCCAAGCTGACCCAAGGACTGTTTCCAGTACTGCTGTGTTTTACCATATGGAAAGGAGAACAAAGTGAGTACATATTTTAGTTCCTTCAGGCTGCTATAATAAAATACCACAAACTGCATGGCTAATAAACAATGCACATTTATTTCTGGCAGTTCTGGAGGCTGAAAAATCCAAGAACCAGGTGCTAGTAGACCCAATGTCAGGTGAGAGCTTGCTCCCTCTTGCTGCATCCTCAGACAGTGGAAAGGGAAAGGGTTCTCTCAGCTTCTTTCATAAGGACAGTAACTCCATTCTGAGAGTTCTGCCATCTCTTGATCTAATCACCTCCCAGTGGCTCCACCTTCTAACATCATCATCCAGGGTTAGGATGACAACACAGGAATTTGGTGGAGGGGAGGGATACAATCATTCAGACCATAGCTATGAGCACAACTAAAATTTTAGAACAGAACTTCTAACAGAATGAGGAAATACATCATGCAATTCTTAATTCTGTGCAATTTTAAACATCAACAAAGCACAAGTAAGGCCATAATTCCAACAGATTATATGCACTTAGACATATTTCTACAACCAGGCAATCAGAATCAAGTCACAGTGGAAGAAATAGAACCAAAAGAATGAGATTAAACTGATCAGTTTAAAGTTTATCAGTAAGGAGCAAAAACACACAAAAATAGTCAATCCTTGTCCAAACACAGACACATAAGAATAAGACACAAGTGCTTAACTTAACCAGCCTTAGTACTAGAAATAGACACATTTACAGAAACAATTTTTGAAGAGTTTAAAGAGGAAAATTCTTACTTTTAAAAATGCAGTTTTTAATCATTGTAGAATCAGTATTTCTTCTTTCATTGATTTAATACAATCCAATACAATTTGTTAATTGTACAGATGTGTCAGATGCTCTGTCAAGGCAAAAAATGCACGAGGACAACTGAGGATAGCTATAGTGTTGGTGATCATCCTCCACTGGATGGAGGAGCCATTGTAAATAAATAACTACTGGGAAACAAGATAGAATCTTTAGTGATAGAGTGACTAGAATCCCTGGACCAAACCCCAAATGCAGTTGCCCAAATGTACCATATTCATTTTGATCTGGAGAGCAATTAAACTGTGCTTTCTCAGTTGCTGAATCATAGCAACAGCTGGTTGTTTAATTGCTTGTTAACTAAACTACTGGGCTTGGCAATATATCTCCTCCTGACACTTCTTAAAGCAGATATCAGGCAAAACTTTGGAAGACACCAAAAACCATCAAAAGATGAAGAGTAAAAATTCAGAGTTTAACTCTGCCACAGACCTGCTTTCTAACTTCTGTCAAACACTAGAGATAGGAGGAGAATTTATGTATTTTACAGCAGTACTGGCTGCAGGGACTAATGGCTTTCAGTCACCTTTGATATAAGTGGTGGAATAGAAGATTGCTCATGAAATTTCTTTCTAAGTAATGAAGAGTCAATGTTAAGTTACAAAATTGGCCAAAGATAAGTTTAGGAACTTTGACCTCTTCATAAAAGGAATATGTAGTCCTTCTTCTTGGACACATTCTAATGTTGCTCTCAATTTTAACTTATGAGGCTTCAGACTCTATAAATGCTGTCCATTTTGATATAATGTTAGTTGAAGTCATGGGCAGGGCACTTATGTCTTTAGTATTCACGTCACATCAATAGTCTTAATCCTGAAAATAGACTACAAGTTATTACCAAACCATAAAATTTGCAAACTGGTTATGCTGAACTGACCTCCAGACAATGAGAAGCAGCCCAAGAGTCACCAAACATGCCTTACTGTCCAGCTGTCACCAGCATTCTCCAAGATCCCAGCTTCAAAGGTCACTATGTCCATCCACCAACCTCTTGTCAGTGCTGCTGTTGATAACCAAGGGGGCTGGACGCTCAGCCTGTTTCTGAATGATCCAGCTTAAAGGTTTTATTGTAGTTTTAGCAAGGTATCTTCTGATGAATATTGTGAACAGAGCCTTGGCCACTTTCCTTACCATTTCCATGTGAAACAAAGCCCACTGAAGTCTCTGTCTTTGACCAGCCTCTTGTCCTCCTGGGTTCACGTCAATGTCACTTGCTCAGAGAGGTCCTCTGACCACCTTCACTAATTTAGGTCCCTTTTATTTCTTTCCTTTATACCAGTTTCACAGTCTATGATCATTGTATTTTCTGCTGTGGTTTGTCCACCCAACTAGAATGTAAGCTTCAGGAGGGAAGCAACAATGTTTGCTTGCTTCATCTCTGTACATTCATCCCTCTTGTGTCCATGAATCCGACCAATTGCAGGGTGAAAAATGTTAGATAAAAATTATGTCTGTACTGAACATATACAGACTTTTCCTTGTCATTATTCCCTAAACATAGCATTTGCATTAGGTATTATAATAAATCTAGAGATGATTTTAAAGTACACAGGAGGACTGTGTAAGTTTTATGTAAATATTTTGCCACTTCAAACAAGGGACTTGAGCATCTGCAGATTTGGTATCTATGGAGAATACTGGAACCAATCTCCCTCAAATACCAAATGATGGCTATATTCTCCAATACCCAGAGAGAGCCTGTTGATTGAATAAAAGAAGAATGATATAATAAAAACATCAGAGACAATGAAAAACAAAGGAAGATTGTACATGATGGTTCAAAACAGACTAAAGAGTAATAAAGACTAAAGACGAGCAAAGGAGACCAGTGGGAGAAGGGAGCGGGGAGGGAGAGAGAGAGAGAGAGAGTCTCACAATTCCCTTCAAGAACATGCCCCAAATGACCTAAGACCTCCCATTAGGCCTTGTCTCTTAAGGGTTCTACCTCTCTTCAATAGCACCATGGGCTGGAGACCAGCATTCCAGATTTAAACTATAGCAATAGTTAAGGTCTTAAAACTGAAAATGTCCATTTGGCCATATTTAGCCAAAGGTGTATCTAGGTAGGAGTCATATCAGTGGAAGACAGAGAATCCACAGCTACTGATGAGCAAATACTTAAATACCTTAAGAAAAACTGCAAGTTGAGGAAATTAGATTAACATCTATCTATCTATCCATCCCTCATTTAACTATTTATCCAGTTGGCATATTGTAATGGAGGTCCAGGTTACCATGATTAACTCTTGGATACAGAAGAAAAAACAAAACTCAACACCGCTTCTCAGGAGTTAGTAGTGCACAATTGGGAGGAGCTGCAGGCATCTAAACAGATAAATACAACACAGTGATCTCTGCTTCCTGTAAGGGAATCTGTTCTCTCCCAAGATAGAGTTCAAATGAGCCTTGAAGGAGAACAAGGAGTTTTCCAGATGGAGAAAGTAAGGTGGACCAGTTTAGACAAAGAAATGGAAACAGAGAAATGTGAGCGAACCTGGAAAGTTAGGAGATTGTGATGATTTTATGTGTCAACCTGATTGGGTTAAGAAATGACTGGATAGCTAGTAAAACATTATTTCCAGATGTGTCTGTGAAGCTGATTCCAAAAAGAGCTGAATCAGTAGACTGAGTAAAGATTCACTCTCACCAGCGTGGATAGACATTATCCAATGTATTGAGACCTGAATATGACAAAATATAGAAAGATGTATTTCCATGCCTCCTCCCATGATTGGGACCTTGGGATATTTGTTTCTTTCTGCCTTTGGACATCAGAGCTCCTGGTTCTTGGCTTTTAGACTCCAAGACTTACACCAGCAACCACACTACCCCTCCCTATCCTCAGGCCTTAGCCTTGGACTGAAAGCTACAGGATCAGCTCCCCTGGTATCTGGGCTTTTGAACTAGGACAGAATTATACCACTGGCTTTTCTGGTTCTCCAGGATCACATGGCATGTCATAGAAGTTGTTTCCATAATTGTGAGAGCCAATTTCTATAGTAAATCTGTTATATCTAAGTATCTATTAGCTCTGTTCCTCTGCAGAGCCTTGACTAATACAGGGATCGCAGACATTTTCACGTAGATGCAATCTGAGGGATGCAGAGAGCTGTGGGAGGCTGAAAGAGGATTTACCAGATAGTTGGGGTCCTTGTTTACATTTTCAAGTGGCTCAAACCTGATCTTTTGGCTAGTGGAAATTTGCTGGAAAAAAACTACATGATTGGCATTTTGTCTGTTTTACACACACACACACACACACACACACACACACACAGATGAATTAGAAGCAGATGAATATCTGGGTTGAAGGCAGTATCAACAGGGAGTCAATATCAAATTAAAAGTTTCTGTACAACAAAGAAAACAACTACCACAGTGAAGAGACAACCTATAGAATGGGAAAATGTTTTGCCAGCTAGTCCTTGAACAGAAGATTAATATATAGAATATATTTAAAAATCCAAAAGAATTAGAGTCCCCCCAAAAAGACTCACTGAAAAAAATAGGTAACTAAAATGAATAGACACTTCTCAGAAGACATACAAATGGCCAATAAATACATGAAGACGCGTTCAACATTCCTTGCCATTAGGTAAACGAAAACTGAATCAACACTGAGATACTCTCTTACCCCAGACAGAATGACTATCATCAAAAAATCAAATAATAACAAATGCTAGTGAGGCTGCAAGGGGAAAAAGGAATCCTTCTACATTATTAATGGGAATGTAAACCAGTACAACCACTATGGAAATCAGTACGGAGATTCCTCAAAGAACCAAAAATTGAAATTCCATTCATTTCAGCTACTTCCTTTCTGGATATCTTCTCCAAAGAGTTAAAAATATCATATTATAGTGATATATGGATATCTATATTTAGGTATTATGAGCAGCACAACTTATAATAGCTAAATCTTGAAAGCAGCCTGTATATCCATGAAATGGATGAATGGATAAAGAAAATTCAGTATTTATATATAATGGAGTACTACTCTGATACAAAGAAGGATAAATTTGAGTTATTTGTAGGAAAATGGATGCACCTCAAGATCATAATGGTAAGTGAAGTAAATCAGACCCATAAGTTGAAATTTTGCATAGTTTCTCTTACATGATAAACCCAAAGTATAAATCAGTGAGACAGTGAAATAAAGGATAGCCAATAAGAAACAAGGAGATAGATCTTTTGCAAATAGGAAAAGGATCTAAAGATGGAGGGATAGGGAGGGAGAGGGAAATGGGAAGTAAAAAGAATTAAGATGTGACATGTGCATGTACCCAATGCCTCACAACGAATATAATACCAGAGACTACAAATATGTACTAATAAAAAAGAAAAATGGGGAGTAGGGGGATTATTGATAAGGGGATTGTAGCAGGCTGTGTTATTGCTCTTGGCCCAGACCCTAGGGGTTCTCCATGAAGGTCACCTGTAGACAACTGCCCACAAGCTGATGGCTTCTTGCAGCTCTCCTGCTCTCTGATAGCAGCCCCTACCAAGAAGTAGGTGAGAAATGTCAGGACATTACTGCTCCAGGAGGTGCTGGATAAACAGCCCAACTTCCTTGTTTCTTGCTGAGTGAATGCTGAGGTCTGTGCAGTTTATCAAAGCATTCCCAGAGGAATTGAGCCTTAGTTGCCCACAGCAGCATCTTAGTTATTAATACAACTTTATTCATTATCTCTGGAGGGTTGAGTGAAGAACACATCATACCATAGAGAATTGCATACAGGAAGATTATTGAGAAATCCATTTGAGATCAACACTTATGTGGGAAAAAGGAAGCAGTATTAGATAGGAGTTGAACTGTTGAAGGCTCAGAGGATCCACAAGAAGCTCTAGAGCTACGATAACCCTTCAGAGATGACCCATTTGAGACTAAGGTGGGGGACAGACCTTTATATCTGCTTACTGACTAGCCAATACATGTGTCTGACCTCATGTAGGGAACCAGGGGTAAAGCTGCTCTCTTATGCTGAGAGCAATTCCTGGTGAGAGACTCAGATCTGAGTCAACACCCACCAATACTCTTAGCAGCTGGGAGAGTGACAGGAAATCCCAATACCCTGGCTTTTCTCCCTTCTCTATCATGCTTTAACTCCTCACTACTCAGGTTATTTTCCAAATGCAGTACGTGCACCCAGATTCTTGAATCAGGGTCTCCTTTTGGGGAAATCCAAGCAAAGGCAGGACTCATGAGGTGTGTACTTTTGTTTAAGAAAAAATAATTTGGAAGCAGTGAATACAATAGATGGAAGACTGAGAGACTACCTAAATAGGTTAAAGATAATGCCACCTTTTTTGGTGAAAATGCTTAAATTAAGAAGATATGTAAGGGAAAAGAAGAAATGGGGATGAAGATGAAATTATCATTTATGTAAATAAGGCATGCAAAAGAGAGGACTGAAATGCAGATGAGAGGTCAATTTGATTTTAGAAATTTTGTGAGGTCCTGGTGTGTTGTGCAAATGGAGTTATCTATCAGCGTGGACCTTAAGGTCAAGAGATATAAATTTAAGAGCTAGGTACATGGCAGTGACATATTGATATAATGGGAGTGATTATAAATGATTGTAAAGAGGAGAGTATAGAAATTTAGAAATTACCAATCTCTGAGCATATACCAGATACTGTGCTAGGTCTTTGAAAAAGACCAGAATTTACAGTATTAAAAAGGTGGCGGGGAGCCAGGGATGTAGCTCAGTGGTGTTGCACCTGCCTGGCAAGCACTAGGTTCGATCCCTGGTACCACTCAAAAAAAAAAAGGTGGCAGAGGGGAGACAATTGAGAACATGGAAAATACCAGATCCTCCAGCTCCTACTCTTCCTTGGCCTCCCTACTGTAGACCTCACTAGTTGTATTGATCGCAGTCCATTACTGAGACAAAGTATGACACACCCAAAATTTAAAGGAGGAGCTTGTTTTGCCTCATGGTTTAGAGGGTTTAGTCCATGGTTGGCTGAATCCAAGGCAGAAATGGCATGGTGGAAAGCCATGATGAAGGAAAGCTGTTCACCTCAGTGGCAGCCAGGAAGCGGACAAAGAAGGGGAGGAGTCAGGGATAAGAATGCACTCTTCCAGGTCATGTCCCCAGTGACCCACCTCCAACCAAGTCCCACCTTCTGACAACATATTCAGCCATGAATTCATCAATGGATTAATCAATGGAGTATGACACTTCTGTGATCCAACATCCTTTCAAGAGTCCCACCTCTGAACACATGAGACTTCTGAGAAACATTTTAGATCTAAACCATAAGACTAATCAGTCATGACAATTTTCTCCACAGAGCTTGGACTTGCCTCAGAATCTTTCCCAATACCATGCTCCAGGAAATGATTCTAATTCATCAGATTAATCTTATGAGAGAAATACTCTTTGCTATCCTTATCCCATGGCAGCCAAGAGAAGAAAGATTTACTTACAGGAGAAGGTGAGTGGAAGCCATTTTTCAATACTGAAGAGGCAGAAGAGAAGAAAGTCTAAAAAGCCATTCTGGGCTAAGAAAATAGGACATTTTGTGGACTCAGGAGAAGTTTTAGGAGAGCTTCAGGGAGCAATCAAGAGTGCAGGGTTGCCTGTAAAGGCTGCTACTCAGAGCTGCCTCCCATAGTGGGAGCCAGGAAGTTTGGGCTATAATTGTTGTGTTTCTAGTTACACACCGTGATGCTGTAACCTGAGAGACAAAAATAATTAGATTTTGAGAAGCTGTTTACATTCTCTCTGTAGATAAAATTTTACTTTGTTTTCCTAACTTGATTTAAGGATACAATAGGCACTTAATTTGTAAGATGCATTGGATTGGACAATATATATAATGAATTTTATTTGCCTATTCCACAACTGTGCTTGGTAGACATTGGGAAAGATTTAAAAAACACTTCCTGAAAAGTAAGGGACTTCTACTATTGGAAAAGCACTCATCAACACAGACCAATATTTCTTCCCTTCTGTATTCTTGATGTTTGGCATGAGACACATAAGATAAAACCAGAGATGGCCTGGAGAGAGCTGGGCAGGGGGACATCAACACTGTTCAGCCTCAGGAATCATATTGGCCCTGGCTGTAGCTTGAATTTGACCTTGGGTTCATTGTTTAATCTCTGGAGCCTTTTGTTTCTTCATCTGGGAAATAGGAGTCTTGGCTCTGGAAACTCTAGTTGAAAGTCTATGAATCAGTCAATCCACCTTCAATCTCGAATTAATTTGGATGAGTCCTCATCAATAATTTATATACACCTGCAGACCAGCTCTGCAAGGAATCAAGTTACCTTAACTTGTTCTGCCTCCAGTTGAATTAAAACCCTCTGGTTCCTGCCTTCTGATGACACCACCCAGAGTCTGTAAGTTGCAGTTGATGATATCTAAGGTACTTTCAACGTCCAAAATTTCTAGGAAGGAGACCATCAATATTCATTCAATATTGGCAGCTTTCAGGATACCTTAGTATTCTGAAAAATGTGCAAGCTGGCTGGGCCTGGGTGCCCCCAAGGAATTTAAATATACTTGTGGGTCTGGTTACTGTATCAACTGGGCCATATCCAGAGGCTACAACGTTCTGCTTCTTACATTGTATGTTCTCACTGAAAATTCTGATGAATACCTAAAGACTTAAGGGAACTCCTGTTCAAAACCATTAAAGTCAGTGGGTAATTCTGAAAAATGTAACAATTACTGCCTCATGTAATACCCAGAAATCAATGTCTCACATTGGCCCATGCATTTCAGCAAATGTTGAGCTTGCATAGCTGGGGCAGAACAGGGAATAAGTCAAAGGGGATATGTCTGGATGCCACCCAGAGATGAGCTCCTTTCTGAGCTGAATCCTGAGGTCAGTGACTTGTAAGCTCTGGGTCTGTGCACTAATGAGCTTGTCTTCTACTCCTGGGATCTTTCCACTCTTTCTTCCCATGTCTACTTATTCATTCCATTCCTCAAAGAGTGGTATTTCCCTGGATTCTGTCACTGCCCTCTTCCTTCATCACTGTATTTATTCTTCCTAGGTGCATCCATCTTCTGGATGTTGCTAATGAGACACTACATCCTTCTGGTACCTGAGGATCCCCATTGGGTGAACACGACTTCATCTGCCCTGCTTGGTACATGCTATCTTTGCTCTCAAGCTTGGTATATGGCACTATCACCCATCTGTTCCCTGAGCTACAAGCCTGGAACCACCTCAGACTTCTCTTTCTTCCCAGCAGTTGCCAAGTCCTTTCCAAGCCACTTCTCTTCTCCCTGCTACTACTTTCTGTCCATCTCAACTCCTGTTGACTCAATTTGGAATCTTATCATCTCTCACCAAACTACTCTGTAGCATTACTGATCTTGCCACCTCCACTTTATCCTTCCCACTGGAGTCAGAATGATTTTTTCTCAAATGGAAGTCATGTCCTGTTTCCTCTTGCCTGTGTACTTCCTTGGTTCAGCAGGCAAAGTCATTACTTCTGCTCCCAGGAAATCCTTGCATCTTTTCATGGCTGTTCCCCATCTCATACATAGCATCACATGCCTTTGTTTTTGTACAGATAGCTTCTTTTTTGTTCATCTGGCGGACTTTTGTTCATTCCTCAAGACCCAGTTCAACTTCTTCCTCCTTTGAGAAGACATATTTTTGCCCAGACCTTCTGCTATGGTTTGGATATGATATGTCAACCAAGACTCATGTGTTGGGGCTTGGTCCTCAGTGGAGCAGTATTCAGAAGTGGGGTTTGTGGGAAGTGATTGGATTAATCCATTGTTGAATTTATTGCTGAATGGGCTATTAGAAGGTAGGGCTCAGTTGGTCACTGGGGCCATGCTTTTGAAGGGCATGTCTTATCTCCAGCCCCTTCCTTTCTCTGGCTCCTCTCTCTGCCTCCTGTACATCATGAGGTGAGCACCTTTCCTCTGCTATGCTCCTCTATCATGATGTGCTGCTTCACCACAGGTCCAGAAACAGTGGAACCAGCTAACCATTGACTGAATCCTCTGAAATTATGAGCCAAAATAAATCTTTCCTCTTCTAAATTATTTTTCTCAGGTATTTGGTCATAGCGACATAAAGCTGATTAATCCCCCACCCCATTTACTCCACAAACCACACTGTGCCTTGTTCTTACCTCCAACACTTACTTACTGGTGTTTCTCATGTGATCACAGTCAGTTAGCAGCTGGGCTTGGAATCATCCAAATACTTGCTCACTTGTATGTCTGGCAACTGGGCTGGGATAGCCTAACAGTTGGTATGAGCTGTCTCTATCTTTCTGTCTATCTATCTATCTTTCTGGTAGGAGCTATCTCTATCTTTCTGTCTCCACACTCAGAGCTTCAAAGTCTCGTGTGTGTGTGGGGGGGGGGGGGTAAGAACCATTGTACTTTTTCTGCCCACACCCAGAAATCATACAGCATCATTTCTGTGACACTCCCTTGGGCCAGACTGCCACAAAGACCCAACCAGGTAAATGGAGAGAACATAGATGCTACCTATTGATAGATAGATTCTAGAATAGCAGGCTCTGGAAACACTGTAAGCATTCTGGAAAATCTAGTGTGTCCTGCCTTTGATAAGGAGACTTTGTCTTACGTGAGTTCTTGGTTATCAGCATTTCACTTAAAAAACACTTGGTCACCCGGACTTCTGCATATCTAGGACAGATAACCTCTAGGCTGGAAATGGCCATCTCAAGTCACCATGAGATGCCTGAACACCTGGTTATCCTCCAGAGAGCCTGAGGTTTTCTAGGCTCCCCTAGGGATGGTATCTAGTCACTTGCTACTTGGGAATTAAGGGAATGAACTAGGGAGGCTTTGGGTTTCCTGTCACTGCTGCCACACACCAGCTCTGTGGCCTCAGCCAACCTGTGAGCTGCAGGTTTGCCACATAAAAAACAGATCTGACTCAATCATGCCTAGGGTCATTCTGTGGTTCAAGTGGGATAAACAAGATTTTGCAGAAGTGCCCACAGGCATGTCAATAGTGCAGCTCCTAACCTGCATTGTTTGTGACCATTTGTTCTTGGTGGGACCTGTGGAAGAGTCCCCCAGATGCTAACCTCCAGGAGCAGGCCTAGGCTGAGGCAGGGGGAATTAAGCAAAGGCAGAAGAGTAGATAGAGGAAATGTATGTGAAGAAAGGACAATGTGACAGGCAGAGAAAGGGGAAACCAACCACAAATGTCCTGAAGTTGGCTTTGGCTGTGTATTGCCAAGGCAGGGAATCAATTTCTCTCTCTCTCTTTTTTTTTAGCAAGATGAGAAAACTTTAATAAACGCAGTGTCAGCTTGTCTCCCTCCACCCTACCAAGACAGGTATTTCTCCTGTTCTCAGGCCACAGTGTTTAACATAACTACACAAGATTCACCAGGCCAAAGTTACGCCCCCATAGGGGACCCTGGAGTGGGGACCCTGGAGTGGTTGCAATTAAGTCCATTTCTTATGTTACTGAGTTAACTTAGGTTAATATTTGCCCTATCTGGTTGAAATGAGAGGCATAGTTTTCTACTATACAAATGATTATAATAATAAAGTGGAAGAATTAAAAGTCAACTTTACATTAGAACCCAGGTAGTTTAACATTTCCTATATATTCTAAGAATTTAATATCCTTATTTTGATTGATTATTATTGCTATTATTATCATTATTATTATTATTAATAGTTGTAGTAGTATTTGGGTTTTTGAGACAGGATCTCACTCTGTAATTCAGGTTAGACTTGAGCTCACTATATACCCCAGGCTGGCCTTGAACTTGTGACAATCCTCATGCCTCAGCTTCCTGAGTGCTGGGCTTACAGCTGTGCACCATCACATCTGATCTCATTGCTATTTTAAACCGTCATGGTGTATTCTCTGTTTTTATCTTTTTACTGGACATACGCAAATGACCAGGAATATACTAATGATACAGCAAAAAAATTCTAATGCAAATCATATAAGGAAAATAGCAGTTGTCTTTTACCAACTATGTGTTACAGCCTCACTTGATTCTACTAAGTGCTAATGAGAAGACCAATGCAGTATTCTCACTGTAACTTATAGATTATTCATTTCAAACAGTGCATATTGGATGCTTCCCTGTTGGTCAGTCATTATGGATAAAACCACTAATAAAGTGCCCCCCACCCCATTTATGATATCTCTTTTATATTATAAAGCAGTACCAGGGGTGGGGGTGTAACTCAGCGCTTAACATGTGCTTAACATGTGTGAGGCTCTGAGTTCCATCCCTAGCACCAAAAACAAGCGATCAAATGTATATATAGAAAACACTTGGAAAAACCCACCATTCTAATATAGTTGCTTTTAGTATTAGTTTTATTATTATGTTGCTAGAATTTAGATATATTTTCTTCTTGGGTACATAAAATATGTAGTTATAATAACAAATATAAATATTTAATTTTAAAATTTCTTATTAATATAAAAATTTTATCTCGCTTTTTCTGAATATGTCCCTCTGATCAATGCTACTGGCAGCTAGGATGCTAAGAGGCAGAGCTAGGATTTTCTCAAAATATTCCAAAACCCAAAGCATGTTCATACTTCTATATAAATAAAGTCCTTGGGTTTTGAGAAATCCCCTTTCAAGTTCTGTTTCTTTGTTCTTCTAAGACTTTCTTCAGCCCTTTTCCCTCCTTCCCTAAGGCACAATCTCAGTGCAGTATCTTCCACAGTGGAAGCTAATGATAAGTTAGAGTCTTTTACCACCATCTTGAACCTAATGTCTATGGAACCTACTTCCCAGCTGAGCTCCCCTCATCCTCCTGAGGCCAAGGGAGGCCTTGGGGATGGCAGGCAAGGGACACTTGGCTGTTGAGGGTACTGTCTATCTTTTCTTATTTGTTTTCTATTACATATTTTATTACTATTATTTATTGACTTATTGATTGTGGTGCTGAGATGGAATCCAGGGCCTTGGGCATCCTAAGTGCTTGTTTTACCACTGAGCTGTGCCCCCAGCCTGCAGGTGTTCACAAAGGCCCCAGTCCTACACTGTTATGTCTTTCAGGATGGCCTGAAAGAGGTATTGCACTTGGTCCTAGAGAAGACTTTTTCTGCTTTGTTCGGATATCACCATTGACAAATAAAATCAGGAAAATTTTTAAAAACTTCTTGCTGTGTTAGCATTTGCACAAAAACAACTTTAAACACTTAAAACCATACCAAACCTTCCAGGAGAAAGTAAAACTTTGTAGGAACCAGACCCCAGTGTTTCTGCCCCATTTGTCCTTTGAGACTCTCATTGGATTTTTACAGTCACCAGTAGTGGATCCAGGTTTGTAGGGTGTATTCGTCAGCTTTCCCAGTGCTGAGACACAATACCTGACACCTGAAATTAAAAGGAGGAGAGATTTAATTTAGCACATGATTTCAGAGGATTCAGTCCATGGTTGACTGGCTCCAGGGCAGGAACATCATCACAGATGGGCATGGTAGAGCAAAGATGTTTAGTTCATGGTGACAAAGAAGTAGAGCAGTGTGAGACAGGAGGGGATTGGGGAACCATATATATACTCAAGGTCATGCCTGATGACCCATCCAGACACAGAAGTGTTCAATCACTTAGGCAACTTCCAAGTCAATCAAGTTGACACAATTAAGCTTAGCCACCACATAGGGCCTGGAATTTATGCAGTTTGGGGAACCTATCTAAAGAAAACTGAACACATTGTATGCAGGTGGGAGTGGGGTGGGGACACACTTCCCCCCTTCTAAAATCTGCTGGAAGCCAGAGGGTATGAGGATAGGCTGGAGAGCAGCCTTGGATGAGGTCTTCAGTGCTAAACACTCTTTTCCAGATATACCAACATTTCCAATGAGCATAAGCCAAAGTGATGGAAAAAGAATTAGAAAAAACAAAGATGAGGTAAAAGATGTTAGAAAACTGCCTGAGAAGCACAGAAGGAGTTTAAACATTAGCCCTGAGACCTCCAAATTACAGAGAATATATCACGGCCCTGAAGAGCTGATCTAACTTTTTGTGTCTTTTCCTTCAGAGTTTCCTGACCCCACATGACCAGTATCCCCTGACCCCATGACCTGATGGAGGAGGCCTGATATTTTATCCCATCTGGCATTGCTACAGAAGTCCTGTCTGTACTTAAACCTCACAGAGGTTCTGCCTGCACAATTGAGTTCCTCGTGCAGGGCTCATGTGTTCTTTGTGTTGGTGTGAGTCATGTCTTTATAACAGTGCCTGGCACCCAGAAAATGCTGTGTATGCATTTGTCATTGTCCTTACTTCTTGTCAGGGTAGGGAGACAGCCTTGGTAATAAATATAAGACTTTCAAGTTTAGGTTTTTTCAGCAGCCCTGGGTTTCCTTTTCCAGTTGGAGTGAACCAGGCTTTGAAGTATTCAAGATCTGAAGGTACAGATCTTGAGGAGGCTGAAACCAATTGGCAGCAAACAGGACAAGCCATCCAAACACATGATTGGGAAAGAAGGCAAGATTTTTCAGAATTTCTGTGCCTGCTAACACAAGCTAGGTTCTGTTTTAACAAAGGGGCTCTTGTAGGGCTTAGTTGGTGGTGTAACATTTTAGATTTCTCTTCTGAAATGCCAGGCTGCCACCAAGTCTCCCACAACTCATTAATTGCATCCTTTATCCAGCCCCTAATCTGTGCAAGGAAGGGGGCTGGAGTTGTGTCAGGTATACAGCATCATGGTAACAAGACTGAAGTACTGTACAACTGGGAAGTGTCAGGTCATGTGCATAAGCTGTGGGTCCATTTTATACTCATTTTATACTTATAAGTAGTAATCTTTAAGGTAGGAATAGTTAGTCTATCTGATAAAAACAAAGAAAGAATCACAGAAGTTAAGTAATTTTCTTAAGGGCACATATAAATGGCTACTGGAGATAGAATTTGCACCTTCAACCCTCTACTTTAAACTTACTTTTTTTCTTGATCAAACTACTATAGATAGTTTCCTTGTCCTTGTCAGGAGTTCACAGCCTTTGAGAAACAATCAACTCTTACCTTGTTGCTTTAATCTCCTGAAGAAGATTTTGGATCAAAGTAAGCAACTGCAGTAGATGGTAGTATATCCTGGATTGAAAAACAGCTGAGATTATAGAGTGTTTCATTATTTACAATTCATTTTTAATGGCAATTCATACTCATTGAAGAGTCCAGACTCATTTTCAAATCCAGACATTTATTAATACAAAAATAATGAATTAGCTGTAAGTATACTGTCTGGAGATAATTGTTAAAGTTTTTGGTGTATAACTTTTCAGCTTATTTATATCTGATAATTCATTCATAAACTTGGGATCATATTGCCTTTCTGGATTTATAACTTTAAAAAATTTTTAATTTGTATAGATGTTTGCAATACACAATGATTACATTCATTGTAGGGAACTGGTACATGTACATGACACATCTCAATTCTTTTTTTTCCCCTTTCCTTCCACCTGCTTTTTAATTTTTTTGCCAGTATCGGATGCATTTATCTTGTAAGTCCTTATAAATTTAATTAGGCTTTATGATCTACTTTTATAGCAGCATTATATCATGCATATTTTCCTTGTGGTATATCTAAAGATATTTTAAATGCTTAAATACCTTTTAAAATACTTTTTTAATAACTTTCAAATCTTCCATCATATGGATATATCATAATTTATTGTTCTGTTCCTTAATTTTTTCTACTGACCGGGGTGCCACAGAGGAGAGTTCATGTTGTGTACTGCACAAAGGTTCTGAAGAGGCTTTAAGGTTGAAACCCAGATGGCATCCTGCTCCCTAGACTGTGTCTGGTCAGAGGAACGTTATTTTCTAATTGGTACAAGGCTCTGGGAAAGCCCAGCAGCATCCTTGATGACAGAGATAATATTCTGCTGGATTGAATAGAGGAAGTTCTCAAGTATTATCTGTTACTCGTAATTTCTTCTAGCAGAACTACTATCATCTGAATTAACTTCTATGCTTTTCTTTCAAGTTAAAAAAATTGAATGCTTAGATTACTGTAATTAATATTTTCCCTATTTATTCCATTGCCCTATTTTAAAATAGCACCACACTGCAAGTCATGAGAAAAATTTTCCAATTTCTTTTTATTTCCACAATGCAATGTCATGGGCATTTTAAGTATAGTTAAAAATATACAACCATTGAAGATTATTTGTAGTTAGGGCAATTCTTATTGGTCACATGTATGCAAAAGTCTGCACAATTTTGTCAAATCTTCAGGTTTATGTAATCCCAGGGAAATGCTACCTTATAATTTGGAGGAATGTGACTGTAATATTGAGCAGGTGTGACACTTGCCCCAAAGATGGTGCAGCATGGACAGGAGGGTCACCACAGTGCTGTGGAGTCCTGCTCCATGATAAATGATAATGCAGAACTTCAAATGGGGAAACTAGTGGTGGCTCTACTGATTCTTTTTAGATTAAGAATTAAAATGACTTTCATTTTGGAAATGTTTCTCTAGCTGCCTTCACCACAGGAAACTCATTGGACCATAAATTACCTAGTGCATTTTGCATGTCCGAGTTTGGGCTAATGTAGCAATCTCTTTATTAGAATAACCATTTGCATGATATGAATCTGCTCTGTGCACAGGCAAAAGACCAGGCACCCTGGTTGGGAGTTACTGCTGCTGGTCTGGCCAGCGTCAATAGCACACAGAGCTGGATCCCAATGGGCTGCCTCAAAGGCTTGTGATCTTTTTTGGAGCAGAGAGGCTACAAATGTGCACATCACTGCGTGCTGCCTGCATGGGCAACCCAGAAATGACAGGGAAATTGAGATGATCCATAAAATAAAAGAAAAGTCAATCTACAGACATTTGCCAGTAGACTATGGTGGAGATAGCAACTTGATCTTGTCTTCCACCAGGAAGTGGAAGTTTTAGATATTCCTAAAAATTAATGAAACTCCTAGAGTTAACAATTGTCTATGGATCAGGATGGAATCGTGTTGTTCCTTGAAGAATCTCACTTTAATTTCTATTCAAAGTTTATTACAGTATGTGTTGGTCTTCAGATGGAAAATTGATATTAGACAGAATTCTAAATACTATTAGATTGTTTCATCAGGTAAGTGAAAAAGTGTGTTTGCTGCTGTGGGAAGTCTTACTATCCTGGTAGATAAACATTACCTATATCCTCTTATATATAAGGACATTTCTACTTGTTTTCCTTTGCTCCTTTTTTTGTGGTGGTACTGAGTATTGAACCCAGGGTCTTTGCAAGCTAAATCCCCAGGCTTTTAACATTTTTTCATTCTAAGACAAAGTCTCACTGTGTCACTAGGTTGCCCAGATTGGGCACAAACTTGCAATCCTCCTGTGTCAACCTCCCAGAGCACTGGGATTTTAGGCATGTGCCACTATGCCTGGCTTCTTTCGGTCTTTTAAATTTTTATAAGATTTGTGTGTATACATAATAAGTGGACCTGTGCCCTGGGTCCAGTTTTGAAATGGACCCAGCAGGAATAGACAGAGCAGGAAAGGGGAGCAGCAGAGTAAAATTTAGACTCATTTCTGAGCTAGATGACTTTGACAAGTCACTTTAGATCTTAGGTTTTCCATTTCTGCATCTGTGAAATAGAGATACCGGGTTATCAGAAAGATTAAATCATGAAAGTGCTATAGCAGTGTTGACCACTATTAATATAAAATAATATAATGTAATATAATTCTTACAGCTTTCATCTAGATGTGTCCCCAAAGCCTCATGCCCTCATAGGTGGGGCTTTTTGGAGATGGCTGGATCTAGGGTGTGTGATACTATAACTAAGGTTATATGGTACTAAATTAGTCCACTGATTGGAATTAACGTAGTCTGGGTGGCACCACCCAAAAGGCTGTCAGATTGGACGGGATAAAAGGGAAAGGCAGGTTGGCTGCTTACTGCTGCTGCTCATTTCCTTCTGCCTGCACTGCCATGGACTGTTTCTCCTCTACAATATTCCTCTGCCATGCCATGCTGGTTTGGAGCCAGCCAACTATGGACCAAAACCTCTATAAACTGTGAGCCAAACTAAACTTTTCCTCCTTTAACTTGTGGGTGTTGGGTATTTAGTTTCAGCAACAAGAAGTGTAGCTAAGGCAATAATATAATACAGTCCAATAATATACCATATGTCACTTGCCCCATAACCACCACAAGACAAGACTAGAAATCATTCTTTGCCTCCAAAATCTCATCTCCCTCTGTATTTATGAACCATCCATATTGAATGCCAGGAAACTTGAGCCGTGTTACTTAATTACCACCTGTTAAGACTCTGAGAAATCCATAGAAACTTTAAAGCTTACTTTGGACTCAGCATTCTCAATAATAAAATAAGAGAGAAATTAGAGATTGTTCAGGGCCCTTTTAGAGACCAATTTTTATGATCCTGGGAATAAATGCAAGGAGTTAATGAACAGGATTCTCTTTCTTCACCTTTGGGAATCCAAAGAGCTAACAACTTACCACTTAGCACTTTGGCCAGTTCTGCTTGGTTTTTCCCTAGCCAGTCTTCCTTCTATGGTTTTGACCTCTTGATTTTGAGCTGCCAGGAAATTGATCAATAATGCACTTTATATGGCTCATTTTGTCAATATAAGATGCTAAAGAACCACTTTTTCTTTGCCTATAAACAATCACTTGCTTATGAGCCCAAAGGGAATTGAGAGATAGCACTGATTTTTCTTGCAATACACACACACACACACACACACACACACACACACTCCTCAATAATGGTGATGCACTTTGTCTAAGAAGGAGGTGAGTTTTACCTAGTCAAACTTTCCTCTCCAATTCTTTCCTTGGGCAGGGTCACTGGAGCTGTAATTCCAGGCTCAGAGTGACTACCTGGAGTGCTGTACCATACTCTTTCCTAAATAACATTAAAATTCAAGATCAAATTTTCTGACTTTGATGGTATCCAAGAGGCATATGTGAGGCTTTAGGAGTGTGATCTCTTTTCACACTCATGGTGCCCACAGCATCTGAGTTGTCGTTGTCCAGCCTTTCTCAGGGTGGCAGGGAAGCATTCTAAGCACTGTCACATTGTTTTAAGAGTTAAGGGGATACATACGTATGTACATTTGTTCTGTCATTTGAATGTCAGAAGTTCATGTTTAGAAACTTACTCCCCAAAGTTTGGAGATGGGTCTTTGGGAGGTAAATAGGATTAGGTGAGGCCATTAGATGGGCCCTATGGTGGCATTAGTGACTTTGAAAGAAAAGACTAACCTAACATGCTTGCTCTTCTCACCATGTAGCCCCTTCACCATGTTATGATGAAACAAATAGGCACTTGCTGGGTGTCATCACCAGGCTTTTGAACTTTGCACTTCCCAAAACTGTAAGCCAAATAAAATTCTATTTTTTAATTTAGTAGCACATATTTGTAGTACATAATGCTTACATTCCTTGTGGGGAGTTGACATGTACATAAAACATCTTAATTCATTTTTTCTATTCTTCATAAATCACCCAACTGCAGGTACTTGTTATAGTGACAGAAAAGAGTCTAAATGTATGTTTCTAATCATGGAAAGTGGAGGAAAAAAACTTAACTTGATTTTGTTCTAAAGTGAAGACTATTTACTCATATTACAAGAGCAGAAGAAAATCCTTTCTTTGTGCTGCCCCCCACCACCCTCCATGTGCATGGTCAAGGTTGTCATCTGATAGAACACCAGTAGAGTTTGTATATAGGTAGCTACTGCTCTAACTCTGTCCCATCCACTCCTGAATCGAGACAGAAAAACTATATTTCTGGGAAGCTGTCAGGTCCAATATCCTACTTTCAAGCTGCTTTCAGTTATGCGAGTTCAATGGCCCCGTGAGCAGAGGTGCCACTATCTTTTCTTATCACCTACTGCCATACTGAATGAAAACTTGTGTTCTTGAGGTGAGGGTTTGGAAGAAAATATTTTTTCCTAATGCCCAGAGTACGTCTAATATCTCTAAGCATTTATAGTCAAGGGTATGGATAAACATCAATGTAAATACTATGTCTCTGATCAAGCTAAACAAGAGCAACAGCACCTCCCCAACAAGAAAGGACAAAGAGATAAAAGATGAGAGGATCTTTCTACACGATAACCATTTCTCTAGAACAAAAGCTGTTTGAAAAATAATACAAAAAAGACAAGATTGAACCAGATAACTTCAAATCCAAGATTTGATCTGGAAAATTAATAGTTAATTTTCCCAGGAACCATAAGTTACCCTCTTTAATAAAACTCATTAACCTCACATGCCCCTCTGTTCCTGATAGTAGCATTTACAATAAGATCCTTTATAACAATTATGAACATAGGATACTGGAAAATATCTTATATTTGGAAGGCCAAGCTGTAATACTGTACTCAGGAATTCTCTTATTAAAATGCATGCACATTCATACTTGAGATTTATTGGTATTTTGTCTTGTTGTGTTAAGTTCTTAAGCTGATTTTTGATATTACTCTTGTGGCATTTTAAAGCTTTTGTGCTTGAACTGCACATTCCTCTACAAGCATAGATATTTCAAGATGAAGTAGGTAGCATTTTATAGAATTTCAAAGAGATGAGGTGGCTAAATAATGAAAGAATGTATTTACCATGTAACAGAGAAGTAAAAATGGGCCAAGGTTTTCCTCTTGGGATGATGCTTTTTTTATATTTTAATGTACATTTTAATATTTTCTCTTGTGACAGTGTATGTGTCTAGCAGACTTTATTTCCCTCCTTATTTTTCTTAGTTTATTCTTGGAATGACAAGCTGTACTGACAGTGTCATATAATGGCTGTTTTATTCCAGCAAGCCTTTCTTATCTGTTGAGGTCTGCTACAGTTTGGATCTTAAGTGTCCCTCAAAGGCCCAGATGCCAAAGGCTTGGTGCCCAGGGCAACCGTATTGTGAGGTGGTGGAGCCATTAGGAGGTGGGGTCTCCTAGGAAATCTTTAGGCCATTAGAGGACGTGTCTTTGAAGGGGATCATGGGATGCCTGTCTCTTTCTCTTCCTCTTTTACTTCTAGCCATGAAGTGCATACTTTTCTTTTCCCATGTGCTGCCACAGACTCAAAACTACTGGGCTAGCCAAATATAGACCTCTAAAGCTGTGAGCCAAAATAAATCTTTTCTCTTTATAAGTTACTTAGGTTAGGTGTTTGTTATAGTAATGGAAAGCTAACACTACATGTTTTTATATTGCTTTTGAGGACATTCCAATGGCTTTCTTGAGGCTTTTTCTTTTTCTCCTTTCTATTCAATTTCCTTCCCTTAGCGAAGTTCAGTAATGGCCTATAAATCTTGGTGTTATTTGTTCTTATTTCTTGACCGATCAGTAATGTTTCCAGAGGTATCTGAAAAATAAGCTTGAATAGCTCAATTTGGACAATAGCTAACAGGCAGAGAAAGTGATGGGTGTGAATAACGGAGGTGGCTGAGTCCCTTCTTTAAATCAATATACATACAGTCCACCAAGAAAATATATACACACTTTGGCAGTTTACCATACTAATAAATGTCTGGGAGCTAATGGCCATGACTTCAAGCATCTCTTGTAATTGTAGAGGCCAAAGGAAACTTGTATTACTTACACGATGCCTCGATAAATTTAGTATTAAGATACTTACACAAATTTTTCTTTTTCTGATATATACATTTTTTGGCAGACTCTGTATTTAGGTCGGGGAGAGTCAGGAAACAGAGGCTACAAGGACTAGGATCACTTCTTATTAAGTGCTGGCATTCTTAGAATGGAAGAGGAATCCATTTTGCCTTCTTCAGCAACTTGAGGGTAGGGAATTATCTGTTTATTGTTTCGCTGATAAAGTATGCTGTGTGTACTGAGCTACTCCATCAAACTAACACTGGGCTGAGTCCCAGCTGTGGGTCATGAGGTGAAGTGCAGATGGAGCTGGGTCCTGGAGGGCACTGGACGTGAGCAGGAGAGGTTCAAACAGCAGATGAAAACAACAACGGGATTTCTAACACCATGAGGCCTGTCATTAACTATCTCATGCTTTTCTTAATGTTTTACTTTGAAGTTCATACAGAAGATGTCTAGCAATAATATACACCCTTTATCCAGATTCTGCAAACATTAGCATTTTAACATATTGGTTTTCTCATTCCTTTTCTCATTATTTACATATATGTTTATATAGGTGTGTGTATACACACTGCAGCTGTATCAATATCCTATATTAGCTTTTTGTTCACCTATCTATATCATTTATTTTTCTTTTCATTTATTTAAAATATTTTATTAGTATATATTTGTAGTATGTATTGGTTACATTCATTATGGGACATACGTACATGTAGATAACATCTTAATACCTTTTGTTCCTCTTTCTCACCCTCCCTCCATCACAAGATCCCCTTTCCATTTACCAGATATCTACTCCCTGTTTCCTAACATCTATCATTTCTTTCACTGTTTTTTTGGGGAGGGGATCAAACTCAGGACCTTACAATTGTGAGGCAGGCGGCAGAACCACTGAGCTAAATCCCCAGCGCCTTTCACTCTTTAAATTGTTTGTACTTTGAGTTTTTCATATAAGAGAAGCTATGTGATATTTAAGCTTATGTGCCTGATTTATTTCATGGAGACCATAAAGCCTGACACTCTAGACCTTGAATATGCTTTCTGAGTAATGTGAGTGAGGAGGGAACGGGAACTGGGATCTTAAGAATGGAAGATGTTGATGATGGAGAAGAGAATTGGAATATTCTAGACAAGTAAGGAACAGCAGTAAAGTGGGAAGAGCCCTATCCAGGAGTTAGGAGACACAGCTTTTCACCTCTGGTCTGTCCCTGTGCTCCAGCTTCTTGGGTGGCATGGGGCAAGCTACGTCACCATTCTCAGTTTTCATTTCCTTCATAGGACTTAGTTTTTTAATCTCTAAAATGGAATGATAATGACATGTGTTACATAAATCCATTAGTGGTAAGGACTCAATAAGATGATGTATGTAAAACTCCCCACATAGCATCTGGATTGTGGTAATCCCTTAGTAAATATTAATTGTTGTATATTATTATTACTGTACCTTCTATGCCCTGGGGACCCGATGAGTCACCACGCTCTTTGCCACCACTAGCAGGACACACCTCTGCCAGCCACTGGGGCTCATTGAGAAGATTAAGGTCTCCATGATGTAAGCTTTCTAAGAAATTGCTATGAGTTTCATTTGTGAGGAGTTCTTTCCTCTGACTGAGCTTTCTTTCCTATTTCTAGGGTTATTACTTTAGGTTCATTCATCCCCCCCAATTCTCTCCCCCATATTATTATATATACTAATTTCTTATGTGGAATGCAAATAAAATATTAGCATATATAGTTCTACCTCTATAGTATATGTGCTGCCAAAGCAATCACTAGTTCTACCTCTATAAATGATATGGTTTTCTATTTCTATTGTTCTGACACAATGATTAATGGATAATTAGGATGACTGAGAAGACTTGGAAAAACAAAGTACTTTCTATGTTTAAAAATTATTTTTGTTATCATATTTCTCTTTGATATTAAGGATAAAGTTATACCCTTATCCTCTATTCTTTCCTCAAGAATAACTCTAAGAGTGTAGGAGATGGGAAACATTAATTTATCCTTTAACTGTGTTCTTTCAATTCTTTAGTTATAGTATAAATAAGTTCTAAAACTATCCTATCAGAAAAATTCAGTATTCTAAAAATGTGCTTTATTCTGTTCAGGCCACATCCCATGTATTTGTTGAAAAATTGGCAGAGTTTTTAATGGAGTATATACATTTTAAGGAACTACAAACTTACTGTAAGTGTTGGCAGTTTTAAGACTAATTGTATCTAAAATTTAAGGATTCTCAAAGATGTGTTCTTTTTCCCCCTGCCCTCCCTCCCTGCCTTTCCCATCATACCTGATTTTGAATGCTTCTTACTTTCCTGTTGAACCAGAACCCAGTTGCAGCTGATATTATAGAATGCTGCAGTAGCAAAAGGGATTACATCTGTTTGTGCTTTTCACCAGTGACTTGAAGAGTATTAATTCAGAGTAATGTACTGTGCTTTAGTAATGCAGATCTAAAGGAGGTGGGAATTGAGATAGAATGATTAATTGGGGCCTTGTGGTTTAGTCTAGAATTAAGATGTACACATAATTTCTTTAAACATGGAATCCATGGTGTTAACAGAATTGGCACTTTCTCCTCCACCCATCTCGTGGCCTTGTAAATGACAGCAGTGAAGCATAATCTACTAATCCTTCAATGAGAAAAAAAAAAGCCATGGAAAATCTCGCAACATGAATCATATGTGAGTCAATGCTTGCACTATTGGCAGCAGAAGACGTGCAGAAATAAGAAACTCATCTCTACCAAATAGAGAGCACTGACTGAACTCATCAAGAAAGTGCCTCTTTTGCATTTTTCTTTTTGATAAGTGTCAGAGGTATTAAAATAAATAGTATAAATTATTCCCACTGATGGTGATGCTAAAACCCTCACCAGTTTAATCAAGATAAAAGCCCATGGATGGGTTGTTCTCTCAGAACTAGTGCTAGTGGGATCCGGGGAGGGGATACAGGGCTGGGGCCTTTGCAAAAAACAGGAGTCCTCAGTTGGAACTAATGTTTCCTTTATGGTGCAGTTCTCCTGTGCCAGTCCCTATTGCATTGCCCCATCTCTGTCCTGAGATCTTCCTCTTTTAGCAGCTCAGTTGCTTGCGGTAGGTCCTGCACCTCAGATCAGTGGCGCTTCATCGTGTCTAGGCAAATGTGTCTAGGAAGTGGTATACTTAGCTTTCCTTTGTTTCCAGTTCCCATTTGATGGAAAACTGGTCATGTTTTCACTGTCAAAGAACAAATAAAACCATAGACCACGTGTTATAAACTGTCATGGTGTTTTAATCATGTTTTGTAAAGATATACTTTTTTCTTTTGAGCATTAGAATGGGCACTAAAACATGATATGCACAAATCCTTCCGCCTGACCTATGCTCTTAGTCCATTTCTACCCACTTCCTACAAGTCTACCTCTTTAACTCTATTCCAAGTGCCCCAACAGTGTCTCCTAGGAATTAGTCTCATTTGTAGCCAATTGTGCCTCTGTGTTGGAATGAACATTTAAAAGTTCACCTTTTAAATTGGAGCTACAGTACTGAATTACTCATTTTATATTGTACTCAGCCTTGCAAGGCAGCTCTTTAGAAGAATGAATGTCTTCTTAGACAGATTTCTTACTCCTTAGAAGATTGTTATTTTAAAACATTATATCAGGAATCCAATCTGGAGATTCTGATTCAGTGGGTCTGGGATGAGGCCCGGGAATCTGCAGTTTCAACAAGTATCCTGGGTGATTGTTATCATGAGGGGAGTCTGGAAAACAGGGCCTTATTGTTTACTCTACTTTCTGGTTCACTCCCTGCCCCATTCACATAAACATAGACCTCTCGTTTGGAAGAGTTTGAATATGATATAACAATTCTAAATAGAGCCTTACCAAATCAATTATCCTATATTGGTGCATTTAATTAATCACTTGCTCCTTTATGAACTTCTAGTTGTGAAACAACTATAGTGTATTATTTTAAAATCTGGAATTTAATTTATTAGGGTTCTTAGCAGCTCTTCTGAGTAGTAATTGAAATTTTTGGTTCTTTATTTGTTATTTTCAGTTAAAAAGTTTTAAAGAAAGGAGAAATGGGGAATTGTTTCATGGGTATAGAGTTTCAATTCTGTAAGATGAGAAGAGTTCTGGAGATTGGTTGTACATTATTGCAAATATACTTTAACCCTACCAAACTATACCCTTGAAAATGCTTGATATGGCGAATTTTATCAGAATTTAAAACAAAATTTGGGGGAAGTGTCCACTGGTTTCCAGTGTCCAGATAAAGGTCAGAAAGTAAATGTGTACCTATTATGTAGTCCAGTTTTAAAACCTTTCCAAATTTATTAGGTTAGTTAGGTTTTCCAGCAATTCCATTTGTGTTACACAGATAAGGAAGAAGGTCACTTAACTCACAGGCCAATTGTTATGGTCTGAATTGTCCTCCCCTGCCCTAATGCATGCATTGAAACCATACCCCTCAATATGGTGGTATCAGGAGAAGAGGATTTGAAAAGTGGTCAGGTTTAAATGAGGTCATGAGACTGAGGCCCGCAAGATGAGATTAGTGCCCTTATACGAAGAGATACCAGGGAACTGGCTCCTCTCTCCACCTGCGTGAACTGAGGAAAAGCCAGTTGAATACACACTAAGAAGGTAGATATCTGCAACCCAAGAAGGGAGTCCTCACCAGACAACTTTTTTTGTTTTTGGCGGGGGCGGGGGTGGTGGTCCGGGGATCAATCTCAGGACCTTGTAAGGCAGGCGCCAGAACCACTGAGCTAAATCCCTGGCCCACCAGACACCTTTTGTGGCCTCCAGAACTGTGAGAAATGTTCCTGTTGTTTAAGTCAACCATCTCTGGTATTTTTCTAATAGCAGCCCAAACTGACTAAAACACCACCTTGTCTTCCTTGGCATGGGTCACTCTGTGAGAGAGCTCAGGATTCTGATGCACATTCTTGTTTTTTCTGGATACAAACTTCTGTCCTGTCATGTTTTCCTGACTCCTTCTAGAGAGTTTGGATCTGGAGTGTGCCCCCAGAGACTTGTATGTTGAAGGCTTAGTCTCCAGCTTGGTACTGTGAGGAAGTGGTGGACTTTCAGTGGGACCTAGTAGAAGGCCTTCAGGCCATTGGAGGCTTGCCTTGAAGGAGACTGTGGGGCCCTGGTATCTTGTGTGCATGTGCTCTGTCTCTTCCTCTCTCTCTCTCCTTTCTGGCCATGAGGTGAGCGGTTTTGCTCTACCAAGTGTTCCCACCATGATGTGCTGCCTTGCCTCAGGCCTGAAGCAGCAGAGCCAATCAATCATGGGTCAGAGCCTCTGAAACTGAGCCACAATAAACCTTCTCTCTCTAGAAGTCCATTGTCTCAGGTATTTATTATACTGATAGAAATCTAACACAGCCTCCTTTCTCTTTGTGCTGCAGTAGTACGAGGGCACTCTGTTATCTTTTCCCTCTACTCCTTTCCTGCAAAGAGTGCAACTTTCAGGCTGAGGACCTCCTGAAGAATCCATCCCATTCGAAGAAAGAAAGTACTCATTTTTTAAAGTGAAGCCTCACCTTCCAGCCCAAGCATTTTAAGATGGCACAAATTTTCCACTCTTTCCAAATTCAGCAGCCCTGGGAGTACTTCTTCCCTGAGGTCTAGCCATAGAGGACACATGTTCCTCTGCACTGCCGGTACAGGCTCTCCCTTGGCCTCTCCTGCCAGGGCTAGAATACTGCTTCATGAGGGCATAGGTGACTGCAGCTGTCTTGAGGGAGGTGAGGCTGAAGCTTCTGTTTAGTTAAGTGGCTCAGGAAAATCTGTTACTCTCTTCCCATTGAATAGTACTGTAGGGGCCTTGCACTACCTGCCCCAACATCCTTATTCTCACCCCTTATCCAGTCTGGACTTCTAAAAGGAAGTTAAAATTATAAACATCTCAATTTGCTTTCACATAGCTTCTCTCATCTCTGACTATCAAAACTTTCTTAAACAGCTTTTTATTTCTTTCAGTTTCAGCTGACTTTTGAAGAGAAATGTTTTTGCCTCAGAGTTTTCGGAAACATCTCCTTGATAAAGGTGTGCCTTAGTTACTTTTCTCATTGCTGATTCAAAATACCCAACAGCCAAAGTCAAAGGCTCACAGTTTGTCAAGATTTCAGTCCATAGTCCAAACCAGCATGGCATGGCAGAGGGACATCACAAAGGAGAACCAGCTTACAGCAAGCCAGCAGGAGACAATGAAGCAGCAAGCAGTGAAACAGCAGAAGCAGCCTTCTTGCGGCCCCTTTATATTCTATCCAGGCTGTAAACCCAGGGTGGGGCAGCCTTAATCCCAGCATCACATCCTTAATCTCAGTATCACACACTCTAGATCCAGCCACCTTCAAAAAGCCCCACCTATCACTTTATGAGTTTTGGGGGGAACATCGAGATATAAGCCATAACAAGGTGGAATAAGAAAGTATAGGAAATGTTCTCTTTCACTAACTGATTCCGAAATTATTCATTTAGAAACATTTGAAAATCAAGTGGAAGCTTCAGAACTAGGTGACTCCAATGTGATCAAAACCGAAAACAGCTGGAACTAACCGTCCTTAAACTGGCATGCTGGAGATGGGTGTGGCTACACTACAGGTAATAGTCATGGGAAAGATCAAGGCGGAGTCACCTTCAGGTACAGAATTTCACAGACTGCTCAGTCTCTAGATGAGGGGAGTACCTTCAGGAAAGAGCTTTAAAATCTAATTTTCCATTAAGGTACATATTGATTGATTTTATATTGATTTATTGATTGTGGATTTCATTCATTCGTGTATTTGTTTATTCATTCAAAAACCATATCTGAGTGCCTGTCTGCCATGTATCAGGCCTGGGCAAGACTTTGGTATTAGCACAGTAACCAAGCCAGGCAGGATCTCTGACCTCCGGGAGCATGTATTTGAGAGAAAGCCAATAAAACAACCAATAAATAAATAAGTAGACTGTGATAAATGCCATAAAGCAGATGGATAACATGGTATGGTGTTAATAATCAAGCTAGGCATCCTGAAATAACAAGTTGCCCAGCTTTGGTTTTCTAATGCTTTACTTTCTGTACCTTCCCTAACTCACCTTTAAAATAAGTCATCAGACAATCACTGTATTTGTGCTTTTGTTATTGCAAATAAACTGGCCCCCTCACTATCTTATTTTAAAGTGTCTCTTGCATGTTAGAGTTCTTTAAAGTAGATCGCACTTTACAAATAAATCATAGGATCATTTCTTTTAAACTTTTTATATGTATAAAATATGTTTCAAGATCATTAAAAAGGTGTTGGCTGCATTCAAATGAGTGATGTTAATTCCCTGAAATAGTATTGGCAGAAAAGATGGGAAATAAAATCAGCCAACAACTAAGTTATGGACTATGGGAGAATGTCATAACCTCATCTTCGCCCAGGACATCTTGCTTTGCGGCAGCCAGCACTCTGACCCTCCTTCAGGTCTGGCTTTCCAGGACTGATTCAAGGTTACAAGGAGTTCACCTTGGGATCTTATCTCTAATTTTTTTTTTTTTTGGTATCAGGGATCGAACCCCATCTTATCTCTAATTTGCCTCATTCATATAAATGTTGCCTGGCTGAGATGAGTCAGACCTTTAAAATGATATTTATATGGGTTTTTATGAGTTCTTTGTCTTAGAATATAAGTTAAATTGCTTGTCTATGTAAATGCTGTCTTCAATTTTTGTTTTTACTGCAACATAAATGAGATTTATATGAATTAAAGTCAACAAGAAGGCTCCCCACCTAAAGCCCATGCCCAAACAATAAATTATAACTAGTATTTAAAACAACCAGTCTGGTGTTGAAGAAACTGAGTGGCTTTTTCCAAGTAGAAGAAAGACAGGAGAAGTTTTCAATATTAATGAGCAGTTCTGCTTTAATTCTGCTGGGAGGCATGCTGACGGCACACAAGGCTGTGTTATATTGGGTTGCAACATCTGTCACTGGCTAACATAGAAGCTAATCTTTTATTTCATATTTAGATTTATCAATATGCATTAAAAACCCTCCATTTTTGCAAGTCTTTCTGGGAAAGATGTACTTTATCTTGGTTTTTTAGTTTTTTCTCTTTCTAAAAATAAAAGTTCAATTTAAAACACATTTGTCACTGGGTAGCAGGCAACATCTGGCAGCAGGTGGTAAGAACTTGTTATACATGCAGATGACCAAACAGCTTTTCTCCAAGGGAAGCTTAGAGTTGGTGAGAGAGGGGCTCGGAATTTAAATTTAAATTCACCAATTCCCATTTTGAGCCACCCCCACCTACAAGAACATTTAGAAGATAGTGCTCTGTCATTCCATTAGGATAGCTGCTCAGTCTTTGTATATTTCCCTGGGAGGGGCTATAAAGCCTGATCCCCAGAGTCTAGGCCTTTAAACCAGGATCTCATTGCCTGACCTGCTTAGGAGTCCAGGCACATGCACAGTGTCTAAAGGTCTAAGCAAAATGATAGGAGGCCTGGCCCCAGCGAAAATCTAATGATTTCGTCTATCTGTAGCAGAAAATGAATACAGAAGGGATTTCTTCCTCCAGATCCACTTTGAGGTTCCTGTGTATATTGAAAGTGTAAGAAATGTGCAGTGTCACCCATTGCTGCTTATTTCACATTTATAAAACATGAATATTCCCAATGTGAACTTTATAACAACTGACATATTTTATCATATTCAGTCTCTCAGTGATTCACAAGGGAATTAGTGTACCTTTCATTTTTTTTTTTTCATGTAGGCAAGGAAATTAGAATGAATCTATCAGATTTAATTCAATTGAGCCCATAGCCAAAAGAAGTCAAAGAAAAAAAATCAAATACTGGGTCTAAATTAAAACTATTTTCATCTAGATGGAATGGTATTACCAGCTCTTCTGCCTCCAAGAAATAGAAATATAAAGAATAAACTTCTGAAATCTCTGAATCCCAGCAGAAATACAGGCTGGCAGAACACATACAGTGTCCTGCTCCCTCGGCATGAATTTGCTGCTGACTGAAGGTTGCAGTGAAGGTGAGCAACTGCTCAGAAACCAGGACTGGTTTTATCCTTTCCTAGTGGCCAGGTTCTTGGTCTTTTGGAGAACACCTAAGGGTTTACTACCTGTTGGACCACAGACTTCAAGCCAGCAAACATTTTCCAGTAAGGAATGGAGTCTGAGAGCCACATCCTGTCCCCAAGTCCCACTATTTTCAAAGTTTCAACTAATGGCTCGAATCTAATCCCATAGGCACATATTTTGTCAACCTGTATTTTGAAGACAGTGGAACTCATCAGCTATAACCTAAAGCTGAATGTAGCCAGAAAACAGTAAGAAAACAGGCAAGAATTTTTCTTGTCCCTTTTGTCTATGTTTCCAACTTTTCTTTCCACAGTCTCATCTACTTCTGAGTTCTTTTAATTGCCTTTTGACTATGACTGTGTCCACTGTGTATCAAGGAATTTAATCACTTAGTCTGGACTTTGCTTCTGGGAGCCTAAAGACACTATTAGAAATATATTATAAAGCGTGGTAATATCACAACCAAAACAAATTGCCAAACTCAAAATCACAGGAAAGGACACATGGACATAATCTCTACTCATAAAAAGTATTATTGCTTGGGAAATTTTTTCTTTATTAACTTTGTATTTTGACATCATTTTAGGCTTTAAAAATTTAAAAAATGTAGATTGTATATCTTTTACCTAGATTCCCCAAATTTTAATGTTTTATACAATCACAGTGATGTGAATAAAATTATCAAAATCAGGAAATTAACTTGATACAATGCAATTATCTAATCTTCAGACACTCAAAGTTTGTCCATTGTCCCATTAAAGTTCTTTTTATGGCCCAGAATTCAATCAAGAATTTCATGTTATATTTAATTATACTTGTTCATAGTTTCCTTTAATTTTTTTTTTCTTTTTGTACCTGGGATTGAACTCAGAACCTTGCACTTGCGAGGCAGGCACAGCACCACTGAGCTAAATCCCAGCCCTATAGTTTCCTTTAATTTACAATGCTTCTTTAGTCTTCCTTTGCCTTTCATGACCTTGACACTTTCAAAGGGAAGTGCCCCTCAATTTGGGCCCATCTGATGGTTCTTGGTGGTTAGATTCAGTTGTACATTTTGATGCAGGTTTCAGGACATTGATATATCCTGTTACTGGTGAGATTAACTCTAATTCTTTGGTTAAGGTTGAGCAGTGGTTACCACTATGGTTACCTTTTCCTCTTTGCAAATACTAAGTATCCTATAAAGAGATATTTTGAGACTATCCTGTTCCTCATCATACATTCACCCATTACTTTCAGCATCATTTGATGATTCTTATCTGAAACAATAATGACTGTGATGTTTTCCATAAGGTGATTTTCTAATTTCATTATTTCTTTTTATGTATATTTATTGGAATTATATGAACAGGGAGAACTCTTTCTCCTCTATTTATTTATTTATTTATTTCATGTCAAACATTTCAATGTACTTTGAACTGTCTGTAAGGATACCTGACACATGAGTACCACCATCCTTGTAAGATTAGACACTAAAATCGATGTTCCTCAGCACAGGAGAGAGGCCTAACATGACCTCACTGACCCCATGTACCTCACTGCACCTGATCACCCCACACAGCTGGTTTCTCACCTGATCATTCCTGCTTACACTGTACCCTCCCCAACTTGCCTACAACCTCTTGTCTTCTGTTTTTTGGTTTTGGTTTTGGTTTTGGTTTGAGACCAGGTCTCCCTAAGTGGTCTAGGCTGGCCTGGAATTTACAATTATCCTTCCTCAGCCTCTCAAATGCTGAGATTATAGACCTGCACCATGATGCCTGCCTCCCTACTATTTCTTCCCTAGGTCGGCAGATCAAAGGCATCTCACCAGGAGGTTATTCCTTGGCCCTTAGACATTCCCAACCTGGCTACCTGAGTGTCCTTCTAAGTCCTTTCATGATATTATTTTTAAATTCTTCTGCTGCTCTTACATACTGTCCTATACTGGTCTGTTTATGTGAATCTCCTCAAAGAGGCTCTAAAGTTCCAGAGGACATAGATTATCTTAGACTCCACAAGAAAGATGGAAGCAACCCTATGGCATTTGTGGTTCTGCCAACAGGAATATTCTTTAGCCTGCATGGTCTGTGTACAGAAATTTTTGGAAGCAAAGGGATATGGTCTTCTGTCCCTTTTTTTTCTTCCCTCATCCATTATAATTTGATTCTCAGGTGCCGGGGATTTAGCTCAGTGGTTCCACCACCTTCCTGGAAAGCACAAGGTCCCGAGTTTGATCCCCAGTACCAAAAAACAGAAACAACAACAATAATTTGGTTCTCAAATTGCCATGGCAATCAACAGTCGTGGAGCACAGATTTATGTATTCACTTAGCCATGAAGACACAAAATTTGAAGGATTTGTCATATCTCCTGATCGTGCCTCAGAAGTTGAGGGCTTATCTTTCAGGTGAGCAGCCATCAGGGTAGGCTACAGACTGGGAATGTGTGTGTGTGTGTGTGTGTGTGTGTGTGTGTCTGACCACATGCTCTTCCAACCTTACATAATAGCTAAAGCAGTATGGCAAAATGTAGATTAAATATGCCATGAGTTGGTGGGGTGATGGCCATATAAGTGATATAAGCTCTCTGGAAAATAATTTGGTGTGCACTAAAATAAGATTCAAATATATTTCTGAACTTATGTCCATAGTTTCAACATATAAAAAAAGAATGACGGCCAGAGATTTAGGTGGTTTCCCCACCTGCTGCTCAAGCGCAAGGACCAGAGTTCGATCCTCAGTACCAAAAAAAAAAAAAAAAGAATGACACATGTAGCCAGATATTTATGGAAAAGCAAATGGATTTATTGCAGATTTATACCTAATGGTCATTCATAGGACCACGTTTAATGGTCTTAATACTCTAATGGTCATTAATCACCTAACCTAATGGTCATAAATATGTGATCAATGAAGAGTCAATAAAAGAATAGCAAATAATTACTGAGTAGCCCTGTATGATTACCATAGGCTATATCATAAAATTTAATCTCAGTTTCTCTTCATGTGACATATACATACATATGGATACGTCTATATATATAAGTAAAAAGCAAAGATTATTTTAAAATCCACAAAACTGCATTAGTGATGGTTATCCTTATCCCTGGATAGTGAGATCATAGGCATAACTGGTTTCATCTTTATACTTTCCGGTGTTTTTCAAGTTCTGTGCAAGTATCGTTTTCTTTCATTATGCAAATTCTTTCAACTGTCATATGATAAAAGATGAGAGGAATCTGGTCATGTTTGTTAGAGAGGATTATTATACAATGATACAAGCTTTTAAAGAGAAACTGCCTCTTCTGCCCTTTTCAGGAGAGGGTTGTATAGGATGCACTTTTATCTGAATGGGACAATTCAGTGTAGAAAAGGGAAACGTACCCTAGTAATACTTAAGTACATGACTCTGTTCTTCTCCCCAACATCATTTCTTAGTTTGTTTCTTCTGAAGCCTCAAGGCCTAATGGAGTCTGAAGGTACAGCCGTACAATTTCATGGCATCTCAATCTTGAGCAGTGATTGCTTGATTGCTCAGACTCAGAGGAGTCCTATTTGAGAGTCAGCTTGGAGAGCCTATCAGGGGGTGATCTCCCTTCTTCCCATACCTTTTCCAAGGAGATCAAAACCTCCTTCAAAGGTTATGCCTGCCACAATGAGATGACAACCTTCTCTGAAGGAAATGTTTTAGGCTCTTCGGCCAACAACCTCCCTACCATTGAAGAACCTGAGGAAATAGAGTCTAAGAAGATGCATCAACAGGAGATATGAAACTCAGGACAATACAAGCCAAGTTTGCAAATCAAGCCTCAACTTCAGACTCTGATGATGAAGTCTCAGCAGCTGATCAGAATGTCACTGGCAACAACCAGCAAATGGATAAGAATCCAAAACTCAGAGGGCACAGAATGAACCTCATGAATAGCTGGCCAGAAATACAGCTTGTCCTTCCTGAGTCTGCTGAGAAAAGTAAAAATGATGACAGTGAAAATCAGAAGGACAATGAAGAAATTGAGAGCAGTGATGAAGAATATCAAGAACCTGATGAACATATTCAGAAATATGACAAAGACAATAGCCTCTAGCTCCAGGAATCACTCGAGGAAGATTTCCAGCAGGGCAGCACCTCCCCTCCACATCCAGCTCAGGTCCCTCATGAAGACCCCACCCAAGTCCCAGAGATGCCGCCTATGCTCAAGGAAGATGAAGTTGCTGAGGTGAGCAAAGAGCTGCCTCCTGGGAGACTGGGAGATGAGGGGACAGGCCCAGTGGAGGTGCTAGGTTGGACAGCATGGGGGTCACTACCTCTGTGAACCAGGGATGGGCCAGCATGCTGACAGGATGCACAGGGCAAAGGACAGGAGGGAAAAGAGTCAGGGAGGAGATGTAGGGAAAATACCAAGGAACTCTGAAATACATGGAGGGTGAGAGAAAGAAAAGGACTAATCATTATGCAAAAAAAAAAAAAAAAAGGATTTTTTTGGAAGGTCTCTGTGCTTCAGTATTGATATTGGGCATTTATAATTGGGCTATTTCTAGTAAAAGGATTTGAGTTCCATAAATGGGTAAATACTGGCTCCACTGCTGGGATGTTACATTTATCTAACTCATCCTTCTTTTCACAGGAGATGGTAAGTGAAAGACCAACAGTCAAAAGACCACCATAAAGATTCCTCCTCAGTCCCTCAGTACAGTCAGAGGAGGAGGACGACACTGGCCTGACACACAAACCATAACCTATATGAACTATAGGCAGGCTTTCTGCTGGCTCCGGAAAAGAGTTCTTGCTTGTTTTGGAGGAGAGTGATGGTCAGCAGCCCACCAGCAATCCCAACCAAGAAAAGAAGTAAGTCTTTGCAGCTCTGAAAAAATCCACCCTGAAGAAACCCTCACCATATTAACATAACCCGAATCCCCAGATTTTTAAACAATTTGCTGGCCCCAGTTCTATAATTCCTATAGGTTCATTTTTCTCAATAAAATAAATGCTCTTGTTCACCGGGTCTGCTTCTCCCAGGATATCTTCTTGACGCAGGCTGAAAGCAGACATACTGCATAGAAGACTGAAATGCATTCTCAGGAAGTTGCAGGTAGCATGGTGCTTGCTAAAGAGAAGGTGTGCTGCTTCTCTCTTTTCACTCCTGCTTCCCAGATTTTATTCAACTTTATTGACTTTATCCATTTCAGTATTTCATTCTGTTTTGTCACTAACTCATATCGCCATTTTTTTAAGACAAGGTCTTTCTGGCTTCAAACTCTCCACAATCCTCTGACCTCAGCCTCCCAGTGCTGGGATTACAGACATGTGCTACCATGTTTGGCACATCCCCATATCTAGAAGGAAGCAGCACAACCATTAGACTCTCGTGCGCTTTGGGGTGAACTTTCTGGGCTTGAGCAAGCAACAGTGCAGACCACCCTGGGCTACATGGTGAGACTCATGAAGAAATTTTTAAAGGACACCCGAAGTGAGCAGAGTAACTCCTAGTAAGAAGCAAAGCACCTTTAGGTGGGGCAAAGCGAGCCTCTTTCACATCAGCTGTCAGTGGTCACACAAGCAATCACATCTGAGGGGCAGGCAGAGCCGAAGAAATCCTAACACAGACTGCCCAGTCCTCATGCTTCCTTCAGTTTGCTCCCCAGGTCTATGCTGAGCTAACAGGTGCAGCTGCACTGGAGGCTCTGGTGGGCCTAGCACATCCCAAGTCTCCAGCTGAGGAGAGCAGGGGCAGGGATGTCTAAGTTGTGGTCCCCACAGGCTCCTCTGTGTTCTCCCAGCCTCTCTCTTTTATTTTAAAATTATTTATTTATAACAGTATAACTCACAGATTACTTTACTCTACTAATAACATTATTAGAGTTATTATCCTGTGCTCAAATTATCCCCAATTTGGTCCTTGGAAGCCACTTCAAAGAATGTCTGTGTCCCTGACATAGCTCTGTCTTTCCTTCAGCCCTTTCCTTCTTTATGACATATCAAATGTTCCTGGATCATCTTGTTCCTTCTCTGCTGCAGATCTAGGGTTAGCCCTTTAAGG
The DNA here is from genome assembly GCF_000247695.1 of Heterocephalus glaber. Next base: position 5,290,182 of record NW_004624839.1, read on the forward strand.
AGCTCTTTTCTTGGAGAATAGTATTTAGAATATTCTGTGAGCTAGTTGATCTCATTGGTATTGGGGTGACATTACTTCTGGGTCCTCTTTGTAAGCAGAGATAAGAAATAAATGTAGTATACACACATCTCTTTCTGTTTTCCTCTGTATAAATATAAAAAAAACTGTAGGTGATCACAAGTTCAAATCCAGCCTGGACAACTGAGCCTCTTAGGGAGAGCCTGTCTCAAAATAAAAAATAAGAAAGGACTGGGAATGTAGTTCAGTGTAAGCCACTGGGTTCAATCACCAGTACTTCAAAAAACAAAAGCAAACAAAGCTATAAGTGCACAATAACTCTATCCCCAATCCAAACCCATTCTTCCTTGTTTGCAATTCTCTCACTGTGAGAAGCCTAGTAATCAGATATTTACTTACCTGCTCAGTCCAGGGATATACATAAAAGTTCAAAATCTTTCCTCCTTAAATGCATGGACATACAAGTAGTTACAAACTTGAGCAATTACATATAAACTTAAAAATGTGATTGCAAAAATCCTTACCTTTCCTTCTTATATGATCCATAGTAATTCTCTATAGCAAAGCAAATTTTCACCCTTTTATTGTTTCAAAGACCTTTAAAGGTTATCTTATTTCTTACCTAGGGTTTCATATTATTATAGGCTCTTTTTTAGTAATGTTCATAGAGGAAGAGTTGGGAGTGGAATCCAATGTATTATTCTTTCTTCTTCTCATTTTAATTAGAATAACCAAAACAGACTTGAAGAGGACTATCACTTAATCCATTTATTTTCTTTCTGTACCATTATGAGTATTTGTCTTTTCACATAGTTTAATTTTGAAATTAATAGAATAGGGAACCATTGGTGCTTCCAATATGCAAAGTGTGGACTACTCTCCAGTTTCTGAGAGAGGAGAATGAAAAATGCAAAGGGTTTCTGGAGATTTGTTGAGGTTACCCCAGGCAAAGACATTATCCACGTTAAAGAAATGATAGAATCGGGCAAATGCAGTTTTATTTGTATTTCTTTGTATTTAATACCCTAAAATTGTTGGGTCGGGCCTTTAAACAGGCTTGTGAGCAGCACTGCTGCCATGCCCATCATCACTGCAGAGGATCTCAGGTGTGCTGAGATGTTGTTGATGTAGGTTTTGTATGCAGAAAACAGTCCATGAGATTGTTCTCTGCACTCTACCTCATTGAAGCCTAGGGTGTCAGTCAGAGGTCTGAGCAGAGGCCATCAACAACCTAGTTTGTTTGCTCCAAGAAATTTACCAAGGTCTTATGTTTATTCAGAACAGAGTGGATGCTCTTCTGCAAGACCAGCTCTGTATCACATAGGAATGAATGAGAAAAACTGTTCATAGAATTTATGATCTCAGCACCTTGGATATGTCGAAGGCATTTACACTGCATTTCTAAGAGTAAGCCCAAGTAAGTAAAACTGTTAAAATTGCTCCCAGAACAAAGATTCTTTAAGTGTTTCAGAGAACAGTTTAGTTGCCTGTTATAAGATTGCACTTAAAAATTGAGGAAGTTACAGTAAGGTTTAATATGAAAAGATGAGAAAAGAGATACGAGAAAAGCATAAAAAATACAGCAGGATGGGAAAGATTGTCACACAAAGTAAAATTAAAAACAAAAGGTATAAAATGATATTAAAAACAATAAAAAGTACAAAAAAACAAAACTCAAGTAGTTGTTCCTCTGAATCTATGGGAAATAGGCCAGAACCCCTGCAGATATAAATATTTCTGAGTACCCAAGTTCCTTATATACAAGGGACCTTGTAAAATGGTATAATGTTTGCATACAAGGTACACACAGCCTCTTGTATACTTTAATTCATCTCTTTTTTTTATTAAACTCTTTTATTGGTACATTGTAGGTATACAACACAATTACATTTCTCATTGGGAATTGTACCTTTACATGATGCATCTTGGTTCTTATTTTT